>CANXYC010012073.1:0-49355 GCA_948193065.1 Aleurites moluccanus | reverse complement strand
GGTTTTTTTATAAAAACTTTTTTTTTTTTTTTTTTCTCTGTTTTCTTATATATATATTTTTATATATATATATATATATATATATATATATATATATATATATATATATATATATATATATATATTATCTCATTTCTTTCTGTAACTATGCATGCAGATCCGGGAAGACGATGAAGAGATTGAAGCTGATGGTGCCAATTATCAGCTTGAATATTTTGCATAAATGAATCTTCAACTTCTTGTAATAAGTCATGTTTTTGGGGTTTCGATCCTCTTTTACATGTTTTTGTATACCCTTGTTGTTGTGGTTGAAGGGTACAAGAACTAAATGTTTTAATGAATAACAATTATGTTTTTCTGCTGATTTTTTTTTGGCCCCTCTTAAGTTTATAAGGGTATCATGACAGAATGGTGATATTGTGGTTTTATGCCTTGGTTGGAGTTTCAACTTGGAGATTACTTGCTTAACGAAACAAAGGGGCATTGATATATTGAGAATGAATTTTTGAATAAGAAAATGAATTTTTGAATAAGAATTTGCTTTTCATAATTTTTTTTAAGTGGTAATAATATATTTTGGGATTTTCTGGTACGTTTTCTTTTTTGGCACCGTGGAGTTATCCATTCATTTAATTTGTATTGCTGTCAACCAATTTGATTATTTCAGTGACCTGTCTAACTTAGGCATGCATGTCTATCTTTATCAACTAAAGCAAGTGTTAATTATTATGATTGTATTTTGGCGGTAATGTTCTTTTGCTATCCATCACTATTGTATCAATGCTCTTTTCTTTTATTTATTTATTTGTTTTTTAAATATAAAAGCTTACTTCTCAAGTCTCACTTTCATACTATATTTTATCTCTTTCCATTTATCCGTAATCATTATATAAACCTTTTATCCTTTTCACTTAACATTTTTGTATAATGTAACGCTTTTCTGCATCATGGACTAGTTCTTCTAGAGGCTAAATTAGTGCACTTGTGCTGATATGTGCACTTGTATTCTTGCCAGTGATCCATTATTCTATCTATTATACATGTATAAAACAATGCATACTGGTTCAATCTGTAATCCATTATTCTTTCTTATTTCAGGTATCAGTCAACATTATTAGGTTCTTTCCAGACTGTGGAATTGATTGAGACCTTTATGAATTATCAGGTATTGGGTTTTGATAACTTCTTTTATCCACAACATAACATGCTTATGATTTTAATGTTTTCTGCATCCTTAACACAATTTTCTCTCTGCTTAATATTTTTTATTGGGAATTTAAGAAGGTATATGATAAACAAAGAAGGAATGGAAAATATTTTTTCTCTATCAAGTTAGCCTTAGTTACCTGCAATTTAATGGAATTTTAAAGTAGGTTTAGTTTGTGGTGCATAAGAGTGCTATGTTAGTCTCTATGTTTTTGAAAAATGTTTGTAACCCTTTTGAACTATTCGCATTAGTGGTACGAGGCATGATTAGTTTGTAGCTGTTCCAAGATTTATTTTGATCAAATTGGTTATCAAGTATTCTGCAGCATCTTTTTAGATTGTTTAACCAGGCTCAGTGGAGTTAAACGCGCACAAGGTGTACGCCTAGGCGCTAAGATGCTGCGAGAATTAGAGTTAGCACTTCTAGAACATAAAGGCGAGGTGCGTTTAACTAGGCAAGCTCCTTTTGTGCTTAGGCAAGGTTTTTGGGGTAGGCAAGAGGTGCACAAGGCGCGCGCCTATTTAAAGTTTAGTATTCTGAATTTTTTTTTAATCTAAAAGTCCAATTCTTTTCATTTATTTTTTACTTAGAAAATACTGCTAGTTTGGTACTTTTTAGTTATTTTTTCCAAGTATTTCTTTTAGGATCTATTTGGAGAGTCTAAAATTGATATTAAAGGGCCAATTCCAATTCTAGTGTTTCACAGCGCACCTAGAATTAGAATGGGGAGAAATCTAATTCTCCCTATAATTCCATGGAATTGTAATATAATTAAAAAAAAAAATTTCACAATTTCATTTTCAATTCATAAGAATTATAATTCCACACCTGCTACTGCCACCTCCTCCCCCACCACCATTGCCACCCCACGTCCGCTACCGCCACTGCCACTACAACCGCCTGCAATCTACCGTCACTACCACCACCACTGGCAGTGATGGTCTGCCATCAGCCCCACCACCTCCGCCACCGCCGATGATCTACCTCTACCCCAAACCCTTACCACCATTGCCACCGCTGGCAGGGCGGTTCACCATTGCCCCCACCACCACCGCCGATGGTGATGTTCTATCATCATTGCCACCACCACTAATTTTTATTCAATTTTAATTTCTTATGTGAAATAAATGTTAGAATTATAATTACAATACAATTCTAATTTTAGAGTTAGAATTGGAATTAAAAATTTCAATTTCAATTTCAATTCCTTATCCCAAACTGACCATTAGGGTTTTTTAGTGCACATTTTATAGGATTTTTTCTCTTAGTCAAAAAGCTACAGTGAAAAGTCTAATCAAATAAAAATTCCTACACTAGTTTATTGAGACAAGTAGTTAAATTATTTTAAAATACTTTAATGTCAATAAATTTTTTTTAATCTTTCCATCTCTGTCTCTCTTCTCTCTTTTGCCTCCCTCTCCTCCACTTTCTTTTTTTTTTTATTTCTTTTTCCTAATTTTCTTTGCTTTGTAAATCTTTCTACTATTTTTTTTCTGTTTTATTTTCTCAGTACACAGTAATTATTTTTCTTTTTTCCTAAGTGTTAAGGCTTTTTTTGTTTAAACATGTCAATTATTTTCTTTATATTTTTGTTTTGTACGTAAAGGTGTTAGTTTATGTATTAAAAATCTCTTCATTATCCTACATATATAAAATATGTTTATATAGGTGTTATGTTACTGTTTTAACAATCTATTAGGTATTATTAGATTTTTTTAGGAATCAGCACCTTGCTTTACTCGGGTGAGCGCCTCTGTTGCGTCTTGCGCCTCAGGCAATAAGGGTACATATCGCCTTGAGTGTGCCTTGCACTTTTGACCAACTTGACCAGGCTTTAAATTTGCAATTCAAACATGAGATTCCACCTTATGTATCAGTTTATAACTTGAGTGACTGAAGCAGAAATTTCTAAAAGTTGTATGCAACTTTCTTACTGGCCGTTCCCAGATCAACTATTTTGTCACATTAGCAACAGTGGGAGGTTGTCCTATGAATTAGTATAATAGATAAATCCACTTGAATTAGTTCAAGGTGTTTTATCAGTGTTCAGAAAATCCATGAATACTTACATGATGTTGACCCAATTTAATCAGGAACTGGTTAGTTTACACCTTAAGAAAAATTTGACTATGAATGCATGTATTGGGCTGGCGTTTTTGGATGTTCAGAGACATAATGGTTAGAAAATTGAACTCTTCCTTAAGATAAACTAGTATAAAGTGTAATTTGAAAACTAAGCAAAGACGAAAGGTTGTAGACCAGACCAAACTCATCAAAATATATTAAACAGTATATAACACCTAATCTAATTTGAACTGCACTGAAATAAATAACATAGATTTTGCTTCCATTCAGCATGTAGGAAGGTCCAAGCAAGAAATAATCCTAATTGACAAAATTAAAATTTTAATAGAATTTGGAGCTAAATTTGTTTTCTATATGACTGCATCTCTCTCGGAAAAGGCTTACCTGAGCTTTTCCATGTTGATTTTAAAGGTCTTGCTACTTAACTTGACTTCCTTGGTCGGAAGCAAAGCAATGATCACACCGTAAAATTTCTTATCACTGTAATAATGCAGGGGATATGAAATTCACATGGCTTCCTGGATGCACTGCTTTTTAATCCTAAACTTGTCAAACTTGTTGCCCCTTGATTTTAAAGGTCTTTGCTTATTTGACTTTTTAGGAAATAACAATAGCACAAGAAAACTTTGTCGCTAAAATTTTGGGCAGAAGGAATTTTTAAAGCTGCATACATTTACTTTTTTCTCCTTTCTCCCCTGTCCACTACTTTTTGCACTTTATGAGATGAACAAATTCACAATTTTGGTTGATGTTATCTTGAACTCTTGTGCTTCCCTTCATGTATGAAACCTTGGCTTCAACTTTAAAATTGAATTTTAGTGAAGTTGATGTCTAATCAAATTGCAGATGTCAACTCATTACCAACCTCCAATAAATTCTTTTGAGTTTCTTTTCTTCTTGAATGAAAATTCAATGTATTTGTCTGGCCTGAAGTAGACTTAGTGGTTCAAGAGAAGATACTAATTCAGCATTTCTAACTACTGTGATTGAAGATAGCTTCCATCAAATATCTGGCCAAACAATTTGGCAAAGATGGATTTGAGCATTTAATTTAGATTCTAGTTTTTAATAGAGCCAAAATTTCATTATGAATGTAAATTCATATGCATTTTGTTTCATATCTTTGCTTCCCCATTCATTGTTGTTTTTTTTTTTGTCAAAAGTTGATGAAACATCTTTTTTTATTTATACATTAATATATATTGGTGATTGCAGGAAAATATTAGCCACTGTGTGTGTATAATTTATGATCCTTCAAGATCCAATCAGGGTGTCTTAGCTCTCAAGGCCTTGAAACTTTCTGATGCTTTTATGGATTTGTACTGCAATAATAATTTTACTGGGGAGAAGTAATGATATTTCCTGTTCCTAATTTAGTTGTGTTATTGAACTGTATAATGTGATCCCACTTTTACATCTCATTTGCTCCAATAGGTTGTGAGAGAGAGAAACTTGTCATGGGTTGATATTTTCGAGGAAATTCCTGTAAGCTTCTGAAGTCATCCTTACTTTTCCTTTTTGCAAGTAATAATTTAGCACTGTCTTTACCTTGTTAACTATAACATGTTTCAATGTACTGGAAAAGATTGCATGATATGCAGTTTAGATAAATATGCTCTTTTTTGTAATCACAGATCAAAGTTTCGAATTCTGCCCTTATCAGCGCCTTTATGACTGAGCTAGAAGCTGATTCACCTGTCACTCTGGTAATATGGACTGTTTTTGATGGACTTTATATTAAATGTAGCTTTTTTTTTTTCACTTTATTTTGATCTTCTCATTTAGTTTCTTGTATTAGTGTGATTATGATCGTTTGCAATTATCAACCAATCCATTTTTGGAGAGAAATGTTGAATTTTTGGTTGAATGCATGGATGAATTGTCAACTGAACAGTAGAAGGTTTGTCTCTATCTTTCCTAATGTTCCAGGTTTCATTGGCCTGTTATCATATTCTAAAAAATGCTTTCTTTTGCAGTTTCAATTTTACTGTAGGAACCTTTCACGTCAGCAAGCATGGCTTCAGAAGAGAAGGTAGAGTGTACTTAAACAAGAACTTTTTGGCCCTCAAGGACATTCTTAATTTAAAATACATAATTGGCATAGCTCTTGATTTGAGAACAAAATAGGTGGAATGACAGTGAAGGGACTGAGAATGAAAAGCATACTAGCTTGGAAATTGTGCATTATGCAAGTTGAGCTGAATCTATTATATATATATATATATAAGCTGGAGCATAGAGAAAGTTTGAAACACTATAATTTTGAAGTTTTTATATAATTTTAAGTATTTAGAAAATGATTGAAAATAAATATTAAGAAATTAATAGGTATTAATATGAAAACTTAAGAGTTTCTTTTTTAATTTGTTTTATTTTTATATATAATAACTTTATTTGAACAAAGTAAGTAAAAAAAAACACTGTAAGGGAAATAAATAAATAAATATGATAATATTTTTGATACTTTTTAATTGCTTTCATTTTTATATTCTCTCACAACTCTATTTTTTTCATTGAATTTTGTGATTGATAATCTAAGTTTTTATATCATTATAAAAATATTGATGGAGTGACCGGTTCAAAAATCTATTAAAACATTAACAGTTATTTATATAATCTATAAAGTATATAATAATTTTACATTTATATATATTTATATATCCTGAAATATCTTTATTTTAAATGATAAAAAATTAATTAAACAAATACTGAATATCAAATTGCAGGAAGTGTAGGTTCTCAACTAGTTTTGTGATAATTTATGAGCAGTAAAATGAGAAAATGATACTTCTAAATACCGAGTATAGAATGCTTAAATGAAATCAAATAGAAGTTATATCAAGCATATTAATGTAAACCTTTTAGTATATGGAATTTTAAGTAAAAAGAGTTCTGATATTATACTATGTGTGTAGATCAGAGAACATGGTATATAAAGTTGCAGGGGAGGAGCATTTGCCTGAGGAGGATCCTTCGAACCCAATCTTTAAGCCAATCCTTGAGCCATCACGGTTGGATAGCTTCCTTGTAACCAATCAAATTTCTAATTTTTGCAACCAAATCAATGGGTATGTTGTGGATCTGAAAGACAGAAATTGTATTCTTTCATGCCATCTATTTTTGCAAAGAAGCTAAATGTATCTATATTTTTATGTCTGACAATGGATTATTTCAAATTCTTTTCATGTTCGCTACTGTGGAAGATTTTAAATATTGTATTATCATCTGGGAGTTCCACGTGCTATACGATTAGTTTCTTGTCATGCACTTCTTAGGCTAACGGGCTTGAACATGTTTTACTGTAAATTTCAATTTATGAAAAAGTGTATTTGTTAATGTGTGTTTATGAACAATAAAATGCATTGCTCTGTCACTATATATAGTTTGTAAACTATACATTTATATTGGTAGAATTCTTAATTTCTTCTTAAATCATGTTGGCAATATGGAAAGTCAGAAACATGAAATAAATGTGCTGGATCTTTTGTCTCTAAATTTTCTGCAAGTATTTGCTTGTATAATTGTCCTTGGTGTATTGGTATATGATAGTTGAACTCTATGCATCTTTATTTGGAATGAGGTATTACCGGGGGCTGGATAGAGTTAACATTTTAGTTCATTAAAGAGGTATTTGTTTATTCCAAAGAGGCATATAGTTTTGGCTGTGGTGATGTATCATGAATGAAATTCCTGTTATCCTTTCGTTACCCTCATCTGTTTTTAAGACATTTGTTCTTCATTTTCACTTTATTTTTGTGCCTCGTAACTTTGCAGGGTTGCTGGGCAGAGCTTCAGCCGATTGTACTTGATGAAGGCTTTACAAGAAAGTTGATGTTATTTTGGCTCTAAAATGTATTTTCCTTGGAAGTGATCTGTTTGAAAATGAAAATTTTTGGTGACGAGGAAGAGCTATGTATGGATGGTTTAATGTCAGCGCTTTCGGAAGTGATTGGATTTTTAGCATAGATGTAAGTTGCTTTAATTAAAAGTTATTAATGAAATTTCAAAAAATGACAAGATTTAAGCATTATTTTTTTTTTGCAATTAAGCCTTTTTTATTTTTATTGGGAGTATATTTTTCTATTTCTACCATATTTTTATAGATTTGAAATTAGAAGCTAATACTGTGCCAAAATTTATAGATGAGAAGCCCTTATATGGAGCTTATTAGATAACTGAATGGTAAATTACACGAGTATGAATCTACATTAGCTTCCAAAGAGAATAAAAGTAACATAAACATGTGAATCCTCTTCCAACAAAAGATTGTCTGATACTTAAATTTCCAGCCCTCAATCCGTGTTCACTTGAGAAGAAGTTGAGACAGAGCTTTAGAGAGAATAACCTGAGGAGTAGATATTTCAGTTGCCGGAGATTCTGCCGGTGACAAATCCATCGATGACTGGATTTTGAGCATGTCAACATCTCCATCACTCTTCATTATCACTACATTGGCTGGTAATCTCTGTGCAAAGAATGCTTTGTTTTTTCTGAGATGCCTATCAGAAACACATTTAATTGTAAGAATTCAAGTTAATTAAATGCAATATAAATTATCAGAGTTCTTGTTTAGATCAAGTTTACTGGACCTGTATCACATGAAGATCTTACCATACAAATTGGGTATCATAATACATGAGAATGGTCTCGTATACTCGAGTTCCATATAAATTGAGCATAAAAAAATTTATTATCATCAATCATTGGAGTTATAAATGGAAATTATTTTCCATGATAGAATTAGAGAAGGATCTGAACCTGTCAAGAACTACTAAAGTAGCATGAAGATTTGAAGTATGCTCTAGGACCACTAGCTTCAAGGGGTGCCCGACTGCCAGTTTTATGCAGGGAACCACCTACACAAGCAGATCATTTAGCTGTTGGTATACAAATCAAGGCATTTTTTTTTTCTAATTAATTGATGAAAATAGAGTACCAACCCCTTTTTGCTCGCATTGCTCTATTATTTCTCGAACCTTCTGATAACTCTTCCATTCACTCCTACATTTCAATGCTGGCAAATCCCCTTGATCAAATGTCCAAACATCTAACCATGTCTTGCATGATACTAGCAAAAAGTTTAGATGTCAATTTATATATTCAGCCGAAGGAATGTAAGAAAGAATTATATGAATGATACTAACAATTAAGGCAAACATGTAATTGAAGAATAAGAAAATAAGCTTACATGCAAGAGGGACCCAGGGCATCACACCAAGGAGGGTGATGTGTGTACAACGAGTTTGAATAACATGGTCAAGTGCCCATCGGAGGGGTTCTTGCGAGAATCCCCTCGATGCATCCATAACGATCACTACATGTTTAACCATGTTTATTGAGCTTGGCGATCCCTTTGGCACGAAAACATCAGCCAAAGTACTGTTTTTAGCAGAAATCTTTCGCGGTGGTGTTGCATCACTCTCATCTTCTTCTCCTCCTTTGATACAAACAATCATTTCCTGCCTGTAAAGTCAACCTGTATCTTTTCAATATGGACAAACTTTATTTTGTACGCGCGTGCGCAAGAGATAAGAGTTAGGAGAAAGAAGAGAAGGAAGAAGATAATAAGTTAAGAGAGAAGAGGGGGGAAAAGAAAATATAGATCATTGCTACCCATAAATAGGAGCAGCCCTCCTATAGTTCTTGGAAATATCTTACAGAAACAAACAAATCAGAGGGGCAATACGAGGATCAACGAGCATAAAAATTTAATCAGACGGGCAATACGAGGATCAATAAGCATAGAAATATTATCAGACGGGCATTACAAGGAACAACGAGCATAGAAATATTCGCACAAGAAAATAGATAACAAAGTAGGGTAGACTGAGCTGGCAATGCCACATATTTTGAACGGTGGGAGCCAAAAAGCACAGCCCCCCAAACCAGCACTATGTGGAAATATTGGTGAGACTTGATTCAATGAAAATTGCAATTCTCTATCAGGACTCTGAACTAAAACTCAATGGTAACATGCACCAAAAATGGAGGAAAACACACAAGAAGTGAGAGGATAAGTTGGATGAAACAGTTACTACATTTACATCAGGTATGTCTGCAATTAAAACACCAAATAATAAAATATTACATATAGTATGTGATGCATAACCACTTACAATAAAGATTTTAAACAATGAATTAAGAATCTACAAATGCATACAAACAATCCTTATTGTATATCGTTCCAAGTAATTAAGCTCTCACAAACATTATAAAGTTGAAAACAATCTCGTAATCTTAGCTGCCACATACTTCATTCACGATACCATGAATATGATAATTTGATGAGTTGACTAAAGCAGCATTCAAAAGCTAAACGCTTGCAGAAGGATTGGAATTGGATGGATTGAAAGCAACCTGCTCTGCACAAGTGAGATATTCATGGGGCCCTGCCTCTTCTCGGCCTATACCCATCAAGTCAAGGTAATACAGATAGTGCGAGACGATGTTGTTCATTCCATCAATATCACCCTGGCCACAAACAAGATCCCCATAGAGAATATTCATTGTGGTACCAAAACCAGGAACCCGCTTGGCCAAAGTATCATTCTTAGTGGGTTTCCAGTTGCCAACAAAAACATCATGAGCTGAGGGTTGTGATTTCTTCATTGGGGTCATCCATCTCCAAATTGCAGCCTGGAAGGCAAGGGTAGCATTTTGCTCTATGTACTCAGGATGATCCAACAAATTCTCCTTCAGAGCTTCCCCAGTAGCTCCATAGTTGTAGTTCCTAAAACAACAACAAGGATTAACATTATCCTCAGCATCGCCAATGTGATAACATTACCAATTCCTATGATCTATTAAATATTTCACAATTAACTCCAAAAAAAAAAATCACAATGAAAAACACCACCATCTGAATAAAATCTATTTTCTATTTTCTATCTTTAATTTAATTGCTAAAACCACTTAAAGGATTGAGAACCTTGACCTAATTTCGAACGATTTAATCAATTTTATGTCCTTAGTTATGACTCTATAAAATCAAAATAGGCAAGATCAATGGGCAAGAAAGTGTACTATAGCAAAGAAAAATGAAAAATGAAAAATGATTAAATTATAGAGATATGGAGATATCACATAGCATACCAATAGATTGGCAAGGCACCACGACCATAGTATTCAGCACCAGGAGTGCAGGGATAGGTAAATTTGTAGTATTCATCACAGTATGATTGGCTAGGGCTCATTTCCTTGTTGTAGCAAAGACCATAGGCCAATGGTCCTCCTGTAGCCACTCCGTAACCACCTGAAATTTATCATATGAGCATAGAAACCCAAAACCCATAATCATATGACTTGATATTATCATAATTTAATACCCAAAACCCAAATCCCTAAATTTCAATTCTTTTTCAATGGAAGAGTTTCTAGCAGATTAAAGACTAAAATCAAGAAAAAGCATCCAACAAATAGATTTTGATGTACAAAGCGAATAATTGAGAGTTAGAGAAAGGAAAAAGAAAGACTAACAAGAAGTTTTGCTGCCAACATGACCAAGGAAGGCAGCGAGTTCCTTCATCTGCATGACTTTACCGCCGGTGGTGCAAAACCCAAGAGGCTGGTAAATGGCAGAAGCGGTAATGAAAGACTGATAATCCCAGAATCCAATAGCATGAGCGACTGGAGAATTTCTTTGAGAAAAAAGATTCTCAAATTGATAAGCCTGAAAGAAATCTGAAATTGTTTGATTACAACAATAAACAGACCAATCTTTGCATTCCCATCCTCTTGTACAAACCTTCTTCCCTTTCACAGTTTTCACCACTGTCTTCTCTGAATCATCTCCATTCACAAGCAGCCCACAATTCAACGCCATTGCCAGTACCAAAGCCACCGCTACCCAATTCATCTTCCCCATTTTCCTATCTGGGTTTTTGGTTTCTTGATCTCTTAGCCTCTGATTAGGCGATAAACAGCCTAATACTGAGTTAAGAAACCAAGTGTTAGATCTTATGTCTTTTTCAGCTTCCCGTAAACCAATAATGGTGTTTTGATCGACTGCATCTATTTCTAAGATCAACGGTGGATGTTAGTTGTTTAGAGAATAGATGCTGGATGGTGATGCTATACAGGCTGGCTTTTAAGCGTCGGAATCTTTGCTACTGACCCCACCTGAGTTTTCCACCGACAATGGGAATTCCAGAAGCAAACGATTTGCTTTTTATTTTCATATTTTGGTTTTTTTCTAATAACATTTTCATGTTTTTTCTCACTTGGCTTATGATTTGGAGTTTTCGGCATTGCAGTTATAAACTATTCTCAACAAAAATTTACATTTTACACTTTACAAAGTCTACAAAATATTATTCGTTTTTATTTTTTTAAATTATGATTTATCAAAAAAAAATTAAATAATTTAAAAACAGAGTTTTTAAAAATTTAAAATTAATCAACATTTCAAATTTAAGTTTAGAGGGTTAGGATTAAATGTTAAGCTAAATTAGACGTAGTAAATGGGTGAGTGGAGATGTTTGAATTGAGTGACTTTGAGTGTTATCTTTTTTGCAGTTATGGACAAGTTATCTCAAATTGTTGGCGAATCGAAATATATGTCAGATGGACTAAAAAAAAATTTTGTGTCAAATTTGAAATTGATTTATGAATTATGAGTCCTGTCGAGTGAAGCCTCTTATAAAATTATTTTTAAAAAATTTTTATTTTTATTTTAAAATTTTATATATGTAATTTTAAAAAGATTAAAAAATAAAAATAATCAAATATATAATTATAATTATTCAATATATGTAATTTTTATAATATTATTTGATATGTTTATTAATTTATACATTTAAGTAAAATTATCAACATTAAAAAAAAAGGTAAAATTATCAAAATAATAAATTACTAATAATATCTTAAAAATTTCATGTTTTATTTATTATATATTTTAATAGTTATTGAGTTAGTAATATTTACAATTAAATTTATTTTTTATATTAAAAAAATAAGAATTTAATACTTATTATTTAGTAAATTAATAATTATTATTTAGTAATTAATAAGTAATAATTATTAATTTTATTAGTTAATTTATTATTATTTATTACTTAACAATACTTGTAATTAATTATTACTAATTAATTAGTTATTATTTAGCACTCATATTAATAATTAATATTTAATAACTATTATTTATTAGTTATTATTAATTTATTATTTATTATTTATTAATAAGTACTTGTGATTTGTCAATAATAACTAATTATTTATTATTAAACACTTGCAATATAATTTTAAAATTTATAGACTAAACATGAAAATTATATACTTTTTATTAAATTATAAAATATATAGAAAATTTATAAATAACAATTAATGGTGTAACAAATAAATTTTAATAAGGTAATTAATAATATTTTTTTAAGATTATATGAAATTTTATTTGAATTACATATATAAAATTAATATAAAATTTAGTAATTGTCTTGTAGGTAATATAGTAATAAAAAGTATAAAAAATTAAAAAGTATATATAAATTATATTAAACTTAATAAATATTTAAATTTAAATATAAAATCTAATTAACTTGAAATTAAATGTAAAAAATTTAATAAAAATACTTTAAAATATAAATCTATTTTAATACATAAACTTTAAAAAAAATTAATTGATCTAATGGTTATTTTAAATTTAAATACTACAACGTCTTATGTTTTATACTCTTCTATTTTTTAAATATATATATATATATATATATATATATAATTTAATAAGATTTATATTCAAATAATATTAAACAATTAACTTAAAATATAAATAAAAAATTTAATAAAAAATATAAAATATAAATATATTTTAAAATATCATAAAAACTTTAGTAGTAGATATTTTAAAATATAATTATTTTAAGCATATAAATTTAACAAAATTATTTAGTGGATTGATGGTTAATTAAATTTTTCAATATTAGAAGTCTTGATTTTTAACGTCACATTTATCATTATATATATTTTTAATACATGTTTAAAAGTCTAAAAAATAAAATGGAATTCGGACCTGTATATAAATAATAAGAAGTTTTAATAATAAATATTATAAAATATTATTTTATTTAAAACATTAAATTGTTAATGAAAATAAATAGATTATAATATTAATAAATAATAATAATTGAAATAAAAATAATGAAATAATAAGTTGACGTAATGATTTGAAACTTATTTAAGTGATTATATAATTGGATAAATTGAACATTTAAATATATATGTGATTTTTTATATATATATATATCATTTATTATTTAATTAGTAAAATTTATAATTAAATTTATTTTTATATTAAAATGAAAATTTAATATTATTAACTAATCATTTAGTAAATTAATTAATAATTACTAATTATTAATTATAATTAGTTAATTAGTTATTATTTATTTCTTAACACTTATAATTAATTAATTATAATTTAACACTTATATTAATATTTAATACTTAATAATTACTACTTATTTTTTTATTAGTTATTATTAATTAATCATTTATTATTTATTAATAAATACGTTTGTTATTTATTAATAACTAATTATTTACTATTTAGCACTTTGTGATTATAATTTTGAAATCTATAAATTATCACTTTGTGATATAATTTTGAAATTTATAAATTAAATGTGAAAATAATATAATTGTTACAAATTATATTATGTATAAATAACAATTAATGGTGTAATAATTAAATTTTCGATAAGATAATTAATAATATTTTTTATTTTTTTAAAATTATATGAAATTTGAATTATATATATATATAAATTAACATAAAATTTTAATTATAATCTAAGTAAGAAATAGAATACTAAAAATTATAAAAAATTTATATATATATATATATATATATATATTATTTAAATATAAAATTCAATTAATATGAAATTAAATATAAAAAATTAATAAAATTAATTTAAAATCTATTTTAATATGCAACTTTATTAATATATTATACTATATACATATTAATTTATAGAAATAAGTAAAATTATTAAGATAATAAATTATTAATAAGGTTAATTATAAAAAAAAATCATAAAATTTCAACAAAATTATAAATTTTGTAAAATATTTTAATTTTAATAAATTGGTATATAAATTTTTAATTTTTGATAAAATTTATTTCTAGTTAGATTTCAACTGAAATTTCGGTAGATAAAGCTCACATGATTTTTTTTATTTATATTATTGCCATATTAATTCTAATTTTACATTAAAAATAAAAAAATAAAAACTTTCAGATAAAGACTATTGAATAATCTATTTATCTTCGTTAATTTCATTCCTAATTCTTCCATTAATCAGTTTTCAAAGCTACGACCGGTAAATCACTACTGCTCAAACTGCTGCTTTCAAAAACTTTTCATTTCATTTCTCTATAAACAAGTGAGAGAAACCCAAAAATGAGAAAAACAACAAAATCCACAAAATCATGAAAAAGCAAATAAAATAAAATCATTGAAACAACCCAACAAGAATCAATTTCCAGAATTAATAATTTTCGTGAAAAAAAAATCTGCAAATTGATAAATAACATTTTGCAAACCGTTCAATAGATGAAACAAATTTATTTTCTAATGGACAAAAAACCCCATCAACCTCCAAACATCTATTGCATTGTCATCAAAATTAATTATATAGATTATATATTCAAATATTCGTTAGTCATCAATTGATTAAATTGAAATACCTATTTGCTTTTCAAATTCTTTGGTTATTAGCTCAAAAATTGAAATATCCATTTGCTTTTCAAATTCTAAAAAATTTAAATATCTATTGGCTTTTCAAATTCATTGGCTATTAGTTTTAAAACTAAAATACCCATTTTTCGATCGCCCGATGAATCTAGTTGGGAGGAGCAGAATCAGACTGATATTCGAACTCTTTGGAGAGGATTCGAAGAATGTTAGTTGTAAAGGACGATTTAAAAATCTTGGCAGTTGTAAATGGTCTAGATTAGATAATAAAAAATGAAAATGACGAAAAAATAATTGGATTATAACTTTGGAGTCCATGAAATAGGGATTTTAAAGCAAAAGAAGAAGAATATAGAAGTAAAAAATTTCTCAATTTCTTTGGGCAGAAATGAAGGAAAATTGTTTGCGAAAATTGTGAATTTATTGAATGCAGTTCTTTAGGCTTTTATTGAATTTGTTTGTTTTCAAGTTTTTTTTTTTTAGTTTTTACTTTCAATTTTTCTTAGAAAATGGGTTTTGTTCATTTGTTTTTTTTATATATTTTTTTTTTCATGTAAACACTGATGTGTCATTTGTTATTATATAAATAATGTCATGTCAGGATCGACTACTAATTTAATAACATGATACGAGATTCAAACAAATTTTGACAAAATTAGAGATTTTATAATTCAATTTATCAAAATTAAAAAATTTTATAAAATTTATAATTTTGTTGAAACTTTGTGATTTTTTTGTAATTAATAATATCTAAAAAATTTAAATTAATATATCAATATTTTATTATATATAACTATTATAAATTCGTATTTTCCATATTTTTATTTAGTATATGTTTTATTAAAATATTTTAATATATATCAATTATTATTATTATTATTTATTAATTTAAATATTATTTTTTGATAATTTAATAATTGAATATTAATATAAAAATATTTATTAATTAAATTTATTATATATAGACAACTAAAAAAATAATAAAAATATATTAATATATTAGTTTTGTATATAACTATATAGTTAATTGTAATATACAAAATATAATATCGTATAAAAAATTAATGAAATATTTTTATATATGTCATGTTAATTTTTTAACATATGACAAATTTTTAAGTGATACTTTTAATTAAAATATGACAATTTTTTTTTTTTAAATAACTCTAAAATTTAATTTTTATTAGATAATATATAAAAAATTTTCAAAATTTTAATTACTAAATAGTTTTGATTTTAATAATAAATATCACAATATTAATTTTATTTTTAAAAATTTAATTATCTAATAAATTTAATTATTTTTATTAATTTATTTCGAGTCATCGAGTCGATTATGGATTGAATTATAAGTCAGATTACTGAATCAGATTGTCAGGTTACGCGGGTTAACTCATGGGTTTGAATTGTTTGAGTTTAAATTATTTAGATATAGCCATTTTCAGATCAGATTAGATGCTATTTAAACGAATTATATATCAGGTTCAAATTGAACAGATTCAGGTCGAGTTATCAGATTTGATAAGAATTTATCACCTTTAAATTAAATTAATAATATAAATTAATAATATTTAGCTTTAGAATGTAAAAGCGGAATTATATATATATTTTAGTCACTCAAAAATATTATCAGATCAATTTATTATTTTCAGATAAATTTAATGGCATATTTTTACGCTCCACTTATGCATCTAAGAATTAAAAATTTTCTTTCAAAACTAGTGAAACAGCATTTTAAATAAAATTTTCGCATTTTAAATAAAATTTTCTTTTAAATTTAAAATAACAATATATATATATATATATATATATATATATATATATATACACACATTAGAGTTATTCTTATCCAAAAAGTAACTTTCCTGGAAGTGTTTTTATTTGTATTTGATTTATCCATTAATTTCCTGAGAAATATAATTTTTTTTTTAATAATTTGATTAATATTAGCTATTCACATAAAGAAACACAGACACTCACACCATTACATTAAAATGCAAAATTGAACTCCATAAAAAATGAGACATCAAATTTTGATTGAGTTCAAAATTATCATTGATGTGTAAACTCCATTTTTACACAGCATAGCACTTATAATGATGCCATTTGGGTGGCTAAATTGTGATGTGATTTTGCATTCTGAGTTCAACTATGTTTCATTTTTGTCTCACAATCCAGACTCCATACTCCAATACCCAAATGGCATCAAATTTGAGTCCTTTGCCATCATTCATCCAATTAAATTTTGGTTGACCAAGAGCTCCAAATTACACAACACATTGTTTAGTGTGAGTCACTTCACTAATATCATGCAATAATCATGGTATAATATCATGTGATGGCTCATTCATGTAGTGAACATCTCCCATGATTCGCAAGCCAGTCTGCCAAAAAATTTGCTTCACCATACACATGCTTTTAACTTGGATATTCCAATCTTTCATGAGCAGCTGCTGGATGCTAAACACCACCCTACAGTTATTATTCCTTCTTTGATTTTAAGTTCTGAATTAGCTAGGCCAATTAGCAATGGAACTGTTATCTGATCTGTCAAGTATCAGTCCCAGAGGTATATGAAGGAAACGAAGGCAAATCTCAACAGTACAATTAATATTTTTAATTTTTTTACCAGTTATTATCACCGTAATTAATTGGAGTAAAATTGCCCTCTCAACTAAACTGTTTTGCAGCCTAGAGTTGATTGATCCAACTATTGATCAAGAAAATCCGATTTAACGCCATGGATAAATCTGGGCTGTTAGACCGGCAAGATGCACCATACTGAGCAAACTTGGGTTCACAACTAGAAGTTAAATACATAAATTCATTAAGCACGCGTGTGGTAGCAAATTTCCTTTTCATTTTATGGTAGTCCAAAATAGTTGGAACTTTTTACCACACTTTTTCCCTTTCCCATTAAAATACACGTAACATATTTAGATTCGTCTCATAAAATACTTTAAAATTCAACTCATAAAATACTCAAATTCAATTTGCTTTTAGCCATGTCGAGTAGCTTGACTAATGAGTCGAGTCAAGTAGCTTAACAGATAAATCAAGTCAAGTTCAAGTATAATTATGCTTAACTTGAATAGCTTGTAAGTCTGATAAAATATTAGAGATTTATATAATTTTAAATATATTTTATAATAAATAATTTAATTTAATCTTTTAATGATAGTCCAATCGAATCAAGCCAACCTCAAATATTTTGAATAATAGTTTGAGCCAAACTTGAGCTTCAAAATTGAGAACTCATTAAGTTAGAGCAAGTTTCAAGTTTCGATTTCTTTAATCGAATTGAATTTTCAGAACTATTTCTATTCGACTCGACTCGGTTGGACTATACCCTTAACTGGATGCTAATAACACTTTGACAGTTTTGGTATTTTCGTTCACCGTCGTTCCAGTTCTATATTTATACAATATAATTATTCATCATTCACGTAGTTGCCAATCACAGGAAGCATTGTGCAGATAAAAATGGTTTTCTTACTTTCTTCCCTTTCTATGAATTTATACATATGTTTCCATTATAAATTATTCAAAACACCTCAAATTTGAGACTTACCAATGAAGTCCAGAACTAGCAGCCCGCATAAGTGGATGTGCAAAGTATGCACCTAAAGTCAGGGCAGTGATTGTAAAATATGGCAATCGGAAGAATTCCTTGTAATAGTCCTTTGGCAACTTTTGACGGCCATCAAGGATCGCAGCAAATGGAACTACACTTGTGCGCCTCTTTACAACTTCAAAAGCTTCCCCATATCGCTTTGCTAATCTCCTATCTCCATTCCAAACGCCAAATAAATGGTGTCCAATCAAACCAACAGATGCAGCAACAGCTACAGAGTTCCCGATCCAGACTGTATGAGCCAAGCACCAGATCACCTGCCCAACCATCTGAAAAGAAATATATACAAGTATTAGATTTGTCTACAACTAAAGTCTCCGTGAGCATGTGCGTTAAAGAGAGTAAGAGATGCCACAGCAAGGATTGTTTGGTCACCTGCTCCATTTTATTTTAGTCTTACTTCAAATGAGTCATTTTCCAAGAGTATTTTGGAAAAATAAAAAGGCTAAATTTTCCAAAGCTAACTTCTGCCTTCCAGCAAGTGGGGTTCAGTCAGAATCACATGGTAGTATTTCAATTTCAATTAGTAAACATTTGCTCAACATAACTTGGCCTTAATCCAAAATTAGTAAACATTTGCTAACCCAGATAAATTTTACAACTTTATTCTCATGTATCAGCCAAACACCCACATCTTTTCCAGCCAAAAATTTTCCAATCTAGTAATGCCAAAAAGAACTCATCATGTTTCTTACAGCAAGATGAGTTCCAATAGATTAGAATCCCCCATAATCGCAGATTGTTGGAATATGGTATAAAAATGTGAGGATGAATCTTAGGCTATAAAGATTATAAACTTCGAGCCGAGCGTTCATTCCAGTTATCTTAAAAATACATAACAAGTTTTCTTTAGATGCTCAGCAACAGATTTTGTGCACATGCAAAGGTAAGATCAAATAAACTATCTTACCTGAGGATGCCTAGTGATTCTCATTATCCCACTTTCCCAAAGATGCATTTTAGGCTTGTCAACAGCTGCTACTTCTAAAAGATTAAAGGTTGAAGGATAGAGAAAAAAGAAAGAGATAAAATTGGAAATCCACACAAGTTGATGTAGAATTGGAGCACTTTGAAGCTGCCATAACTGCACTCCATCGTATCTGTGATTAATAAAGTAAACCTGAAGTACAATCACTTCAAAAGTCAATAGGATGACGTAAAAACAATTTCTTTCAAGTAAAAGGGAATTCATCAAAACACTATAAGTATGTTTGTCATTACTGTTTGAATTGCTAGATGAGCACTATGTTGAAAATATTGATTAAAAGTCAATAGAGTGTGTTTTTAAGCCGAATTTTACATGTTCTCCTCAAAAGATTCAAACGGCTAAACAATATATACCCAAATTGTTTTTAAGCTGAATTTTACACGTCTTATTCATAAAAGAATCCAAAACAACTAATCAATATATACCCAGATTGTTTTTTCAATAACATCTAAAATGGGGTTTTTCTGCAAAAGCAATTTCAAACTCAATGCCAAACACAAAGGTGTTGGAGACTCACAACAGTGCTAACAACCAATGGAAGAGAGATTCCCGCAAACAAAACACGATATGCTCGTTCTCCAATAAATTCCTCACCCATATCTCGGAGACTAGCCAAGCCGCTGTGAACACCGGCAAAAATGAAAATCAGGATTAACATTACAACCTGCAAAAAATTCAATCCCATTTCCCAAAATTATTATTTAATTTACAGTTCGTTATATATAAGCATAAACAAAAATTAAATTAAAAAAAAAAAAAAGAAAAGAAAAGAAGAAACTCACTTCATGGCTTTCTGATAGACTGGAAACAGAGTCGATAAAGAGCTTTCCAAATCCGGTAGAGTTATCGATCCAAGCAAAATCAAGCACATATAACACAGCTCCCAATATCACACTGAAATAAATCCAAGATGATATCTTCTGCTTCCTTAATTCAAAAGCTGCCGAGTCCTCTCCCACAACCGCATCATCGGAAACAGAGCTACTGGTACTTGTATCAGCATCCCTGATGGAACTGCGGTTCAAAATTTTGCAGGATTTTGCGGGAAAGAATTTTGTGGGGTTTTTCAAGGAGGGAATTGAGGTGACCCAGATAGACTTTGCTCGGTGATTGAGAACGGAAAGCTGTCGGCGTGGTAAGCAAAAGAGAGGATGAGAGAGAATAAGAGAAGAAGCCATTCGATACCCTTTCACTTCTTCTTGGATGTTCTTCGAATTAGGGAGAGGATTTGGTTGGCATGATACTTGTTTACGTTAATTTTAGGCACAGATATGGAAAGCATCTTTGCTCATGTGATGCTCCACAGTAGAGGTTTTGGATTTGTTAGGTTAGTTGCCGGTAATTACAAAAAATAAAAAATAATAATAAAAAAATGGACTCGAGGTGGTGTTTCTAAATAATTACTAGATAAAATTTTCTTTTTGATAAATATCTAAAGCATCAATTTCTTTTGATCAATAAATTATCGGTTAGATTTTTTGTCAAAAATCTGACGTGCATTGCCATATTATTACTTCCCATTAATTAAATATTTCACATAAAAATCATATTAGTTAAAAAAAATTAAAATTTAATGATTTTTCAGATTATTTATACTCTTTATTTTTTATTATTTTAATTATTATTTTCTATTTCAAAATATTTTTTAATTTTTTTATCAAAAATTTTCAATTATTTTCATTAATATTTTTTAATTTTTTTTTATTTTTTATCAAAATATTCTTTAATTTTTTTAAGTGAAAATAATTTTCTAATTTAAATTTTATTTAATTTTCATAAATTCAAATAATAATTTTTTTTTCTAAAATTCAATCCATAAATCTAAATCCATTAGTTATTAATATATATATATATATATATATATATATATATATATATATATATAAACCTATAACTTAAACCTGAAGCCTAATAATGTTTCAACTTGATAATGAATCACCAAACTATTTGAATTTTTTTATCATTTTTTTTCTTTAACTAATATATTTGTTATTCAATTTTAAATAAAATATTTTATTATTATTATTGTAAAAGCTAAAATAAAATAAAAAAGTAATCAATAACTTTGAATTCATAGATTGATTTTTAGAAAAAAATTATTATTATTTAAATTTATGAAAATTAAATAAAATTTAAATTTAAAAATTATTTTCATTTAAAAGAATTAAAAGCATATTTTCATGAAAGAATAAAAAATAATTAAAAGAATATTAATGAAAATAATTAAAAGAATATTTGATAAAAATTAAAAGAA
The DNA here is from genome assembly GCA_948193065.1 of Aleurites moluccanus. Taxonomy (NCBI): domain Eukaryota; kingdom Viridiplantae; phylum Streptophyta; class Magnoliopsida; order Malpighiales; family Euphorbiaceae; genus Aleurites; species Aleurites moluccanus. The sequence continues at coordinate 27,497 of CANXYC010012073.1, read as the reverse complement.
TATTTTGAAATAAAAAAATAATTAAAAGAAAGAAAAGACAAAAAATATAAATAATTTTAAAAATTATTAAAAAATATTATTTTTTCTATATGGTCACTGAATTTTGATTTATTTTTAATATGATTATTAAAATTTAACTGACATTACTTGCTTAGTCAGCTAGCAGTAATGACGTGGCTCTTACGTGGTACGTTTAGTCAATGAAAGGCAATGACGTGACAATCCACATTAAATTTTTGGCAAGAATTTCAACAAATGACTTATTAGTGAAAAGAAAATGATATTTTAGGTATTCATCTAAAATAAAATTTTCTTTAGTGATCATTTCGAAAAAACACCTAAAATTTATTTATTTATTTATTTTTTATAATTACATGATATCTGCCATATAAAGCTTGCCTTTTTACTAGAAAGTTGAGAATGCAGTTGAAACAAATATTTCTAATGACAACAATGAGAGTGATACAGTTTGATGATTTTATAATTTCAAAAGAAAAAATATTGTGTTAGGTTTTTGGGTATATGTAACTATGTTTTTGCATTTAGAATAGTGTTTACATGAATTTTTTTTCGAATGTAATAGTTTGTTTGTATTTTGTATGGTTTAATTTGTCTCTATATTCTCTTTTCTTTATGTTGTTCCATCTCTCTATGATTGTGAGTTGCTATTTAATCATTACATTGATCATCTGATATATTGAAGTGAAGTGAAATTCTGATGACTTTTGTGAGTCAAAAGAAATTTGTCACTTACAACTAGAAGGAAAAAAATGTATGTATTTTTCTGTCATTGTTGATTTGGTGTTGTTTTTGAACTGATTATTTTTGTATTCTTAATTTAATTATATGGTATGATAATCCTAAAGATGGGTGTTAGACTATTTATATAACCGTAAAAAATAGATTGGTACTGTGTAACTTTATTTTTCATGTTGTAGGATGACTGAAACAAAATCTCAAACCTTCATTAATAAAGTATGCAAAACTAAAAGAAAAAAAGTATATTTTTCTTCATCACTATTGTTTTGGTGTTGTTTTTGAACCGATTATTTTTTGCGTTCTTAATTTGTTTGTACAGTATGATAATCCCCAAATATAGGTATTCGACTACTTAAATATATATATGAAAAACAGATTGGTACCAAATTCTTTATGTACAAAATATAAGGTATTTTGCCTACAAATATATAGAAACCTACATAATGCAAGGATATTACAGTAATTTTAAAATATGGCGCGATGTTTAATCATGAAACTAACAGTACCCCTACATTATATACATTTTTGTATATTTGTAAGAAGATACATTATACTTATACATAAATATTAGTTATACATATAAAATATTGTACCAATACATTTCTCATTAATATATTTAAATTATTGAACACCCATCTTTGGAGTGTTGTACAGATAAATTAAGAACACAAAAAATAATCAATTCAAAACAACACTAAATCAACAACGATTGAGAAACATTTCTTCATTGTCAAATGGATCTTCTGGGATATGATGTCCATTAAATTTTTGATGAAGTTCTATATAAAAATAAAAACACAAAATTACTAATATGTGAAGCCAAATTATTGTTCATGCCACGCTTGTGGAGAAAGCAAAGCTTTACTAAGCCAAGATGGTTGGTAGATTCGAAACATCACTGACACTATGGAATTAGGAGGCTGCCTTCTCGACACCATATATTCTTTATACTATCATGGTCATCGTGATTATAAGAAGATACTTAAAGTTTTGGCTTTTATGTACAATCCTATTAAAAAGGATTCCAAGGGGGTCAAACTAGTAGAGGTAGAGATGAAGAAATTAAGCTCAAAACTGGATATCAACTATGAGGATATGTTTTCCACCAAAGAAAGCTTCCCTTTCCCAAGAAATCTGAGAATGCTATTAATGGTTTTGCTACCAAATCTAACGATGACAATGGAGCCACAAAAATGGCTCTGATGATAATAATGTGAGTGATACAGACTGATAGTTTTTAGAATTTCCAAAAAAAAAAATATTTTGTTCAGTTTTTTGGTATCTAGAATAATGTTTTTGCTCTTAGAACAGTGTTATGCTTTTTTTGAGTAAATAGTTAGTTTGTGTTTTGCATAGTTTAATTTCTCTTTTTGTTTTTTTCTCTCTCTTTATTGATTATGAGTTGTTATTTGATCATTACTTTGATAATTTGATATACTGAAGTGGAGTTCATCTCTAATGAATTTTTTGAATCAAAGGAAATTTGTCACTTGCAACAATCAAAAGTTGAAAAATAAGAAAAAAAAAATGTATCTCCATCATTGTTGATTTGGTATTTTTTGAACCAATTAATTTTGACATTCTTAATTTGTCTCTAAAAATGGGTGTACGATTATTTACATATCAATGGAAAATGGATTGATATTATATTCTACATATATAACTAATATTTATGTATAAGTATAAAGTATCTACTGTAATATCTATCATTTTTTTTTTATATTTTATTAATTGTATGTTTGTTGAATTGAGTGAGGATATAAAAATATTTTGAGGAATTCAGAAATTCTGTATGCAAGGAGGATTTTATGAGGTTAATTGCATGATTTTAAAGGAATAATTTGATAAAGTGTAAAACATAAAAGTTGTAGATTTATATCTCATCTTTAAATATTTAAAACGGTTCTATAAAATTCAGTGTGTGTGAAGAGTTATGCCTCCTTGAGTAGGACCTGTCTGGTTCATTATTCTCTACAGGAAATCTGTGAATATTTAATTTTGTAAGAATGATTGATGCTGAATGAGCCAAAAGTGTAAACATGAGAAATGTTCTTTTGTGTGTTATATTATTGACTGTAAAATTTCAGGAGAATTGGACAAGTATAGCTCAGTGGAGAGTGGAATTAATCAGACTTGTTCAAATGATTTTGGGCAGTGAAGTCAGGGTGAATTTTAGAAATTCACCATAGTTTGTGTAGATATTCTTTTGATTTAAATTTTAGATATGTTGGACCTCTGAGTGTCTATTTTAAGTTACAAAGAAAATAAGGGAGTTTGGATATTTGTAACTCATTTGCGAGCTGATTTAATATAAGAATCTAGCATTGCGAGCCAGCAAATGCAAGGTGGCATTTGTGAGCCGGCAAATGTGAGGAAGCAGTTTGCGAAGTGGAGTTAGGCGAGGTGAGTTTGGCGAAGAGGCATTGCCGAGGTGGCATATGCAAAGTGGAGTTAGGCGAGGCGAGTTTGGCGAACTGGGATTGCCGAGGCGGCAATTGGCGAAGTGGCATTCGTGAGCCGACAATGTGAAGTGGCATTGCGATCCGGCAATGCGAAGTGATATTTGTGAGATGGTTATGCGAGGTGGTATTTCCTGAGCGTATTGGCGAGGTGAGCTGGCGAGACGGAATTGTGAGGCAGTAGCCTATTTAACCAGTGCCCAGTAGCTATTTTTTCCCGATTTTCTTCTTCTTTCTTTCTTCTTTCTTCTTCATTTCTTCTCAAATTTGTCCCATTTATTTTCTAATGCATTAATATGCAAAATTAATGCACTAAATCACTAAATCATTACATTCTAAGGCATTGACCTTCAATTTCAAAGCAGATTTCTCAAGGAAATCAGTTTTGGAGAAATAAGGTAATTTTTCTTCAAATATCATTCTCTTTTTATATTAATAAATTCTGGTTGTTAGGATAGTTTATTATGGATATATAGGACTTATTGCAAGCATTTAAGGCTATTACTTGTAATTAGTGTTGGAGAAATTAGAATTTATGGATTATCATGAATAGTGGCGTGAACAGTAAATTCGTAATTAATTTCAGATTTTCTTTAAAGAGATAAATTAATTGATGTTGGGAATCAAAAATAGAAACTATAAGATGGTTAAAATTATAAAGAACTTTATGACTTATTATTAATTGAGAAAACCCTAATTGTGAGAATTTGGGGAATTTTCATCGGAGAAGAGGATTTAAGAAATTAAAGGAGAATTATTGATTTTACAAGTAATTGAGGATAAATTGCTTTGAGGTAAGTATGAACATTGCATATGCTTATTGTTTCTTTGAGATGAATTGTTCAAGCTTTCCCAATGTTCACATACATGATTCACTTGTTATATGATATTGTATTTTTGATCTATCAAATGAAATTTCCAAGATATTCTCAAACCAAAATTGACCAATTGTTCCATGTGATTACCATGTGTGTGTATATATATATATATATATATATATATATATATATATAATGTTAATGACTTGGTCAATCTTCTTTGGATCAAGTTCATATGAACCTATTTGTCAACTTGACTGAATTTATGTTATATATTGATGGTCTTGCAACCAATATGATTCTTGTGAGATTGCAACCATATGACCTTATGAATAGAACGTTCTTCCCAATGAGAGTAAATTCATTGGTCCATTGTGCACTTTGGGAACCTAGCTGATAGGGTTTTTATCAGTGTTCCACCTAGAGGGGACCATGAGCTCTAGGCGTATGCCTGGCCAAGCATGCATTTGTGATAAGGTAGCAAAGACTACTGATGCGCTCTGTTGTGATAGGTAGCAAGGCTACTGATGCACTCTATAGTTCTATCATGTGATTTGATAGTGAAATTCGATTGTGAGCACTTCTGTTCTTGTAAGCATAACCTTATGATATTTTCTTACCCATATTCCTTTGGATTGACCTTTCTTTTGGATTGATTTTTATATTGCATGTTCATATCTTATTGAGTTGAATGCTCACTCCTCTTCTGTGGATTTCAGGTGATAGTATAGCTCGAGAGGGAGCTAATATAGAAGATCGAGCTTCTTGATTCATTCTTCCAAGAAGTCTCCATTGTAATTATTATATATATACATACTCATTGAATTGTATTATGGTATTATATGTATAAGGAGTATACTATAGAGCTCCATAGTTAGATATTGAGATGATATTATTTTGATGTCTGAACTGTTATATTTTGGGTTGCCCTTGTTCCTTAGTGATGTGGGATGTATCTTTTGATCAGTAAGGAATAAGAGGAAATTATATGATGATAAATATAAATGTATGAATTATGATTACATGAACCATAGGAATGAATATTTGTAATGATATCTATATTTGATATGAATATGTTTTATGAATGAGATCCAGGATATGAGTGTTCTACGGATTTATGGTGGCTTTAAGCCTACCCTTGTCCTAGGACCGTCACACCACTAGAGTTGGGGTGTGACAATAGGTTAATCTTTTCTTCAACTTCCTCATCAGAGGAATTTTCATCACTTAAAGTGTCAATACCACTCCAAGCTATATATTCTCAAGTTGAGTTGAGAGATTTTCATTTGAAGAAGTTTTCTCAACTTCAAGTTTCAACTTGAGCAAATTTTTCTTTAAAATTTTATTTTCTTTTTAAATACACAAAAAAAAATTTCATCAACTCATTAAAAGCATCTTTTAATTCAAATAAAGTGTAAGTTTTAGAATTTACCTCATGGTCTTTATTTGTTGCTTCTTCATCTTCTAATGCCATTAACCAAAGGTTGATCTTTTCTTCAACTTCCTCATCGGAGGAATCTTCATAACTTGAAGTACCGGTACCACTCCAAGCTATATATGCCTTGTTTCTTTGTCTAAATTTCTTCTATTTTCTTTCCTTCTTCTTTATATAACCCAGTTTCTTGCATTTATAACATATCACTTCAGATTTTTCATTTTGATTTTTCTTTGCTCTGAAGCCCTTTCTTTTGAACTTGTTCCTTGAAACAAATTTGTTAAACCTTATCCTCATCAAGGAAATTTCCTCATCTTCATCCTCATCACTAGAGGAATCAACTTTGTCTTCCATTGTTACTTTCAAAGTAACTCATTTTTCTTTCTTGAATGTTCTTTCTTCTTCTTTATCCCTTGTGGCTTCTCTATTGCTAAACTTTAACTCAAAGGTCATAAGATTTCCCACCAAGTCTTCATAAGTCATAGAGCTAAGATTTTTTTACTCTTCAATAACATCCACTTTAGCATTGAACTTTGTCGGTAATGATCTCAAGATTTTAGTGATTAACTCTTTTTGTTTGAACACCTTATCAAGATCCTTCAAGTCATTCACAATTATTATGAATCTTTTGTACATGTCACTAATTGTTTCGCCCTTCTTCATGATAATATTTTCAAAGTTTGATGTGAGCATGTTTATCTTGGTGTCTTTGACTTGATTGTTTCCTTCATGAGTAACTTTGAGTACGTCCCACATCTCTTTTGTCATTTCACATGTGAAAACTTGATTAAATTTCGTACAATCAAGAGCACAAAATAATAAGTCCATGGCCTTAAAATTATTTGCAACTATTCTCTTATCTTCAGTCGTGTAACTTGAAGAGGGTTTTGGTATAGATGTATTCTCTTCTATAGGGACAAATGGTCCTTTCTCAATGACTTTCCATAGTTCCTACCATTTGGAACAAATATGGACTCGCATTCTCACTTTTCATTGAGTGTAGTTGACACCACAAAATAGTGGTGCCTTATAGAATAATGTCCTTCATCAAAAGTGAAATTGGAAGTGGAAGTGCATGCCATAATAACGAATCATAAGCTCTTAAAATCATAAGATTTTATATAAATTAGAGCACAAGCTCTGATACCAATTATGATTCCAATATGGTAACACTCCTAGAGGGGAGGTGAATAAGAATTTAAAAATTTCTAATGCAATATACAACTTATATGCAATATCAATGTTCAAACAAATATTTAAAGCAATAAGAGACGAAGAGTTTAGAGAATGCTTAGCCAAATTATAATAGTTTGGAGTATAATTGCCTCTCTTACATCCAATTTTCTCAATATCTAACTAATATTGAGGTTCCACTATCCAATGGGTTTATAACTCAATCTCTTAAATCTTAGTTTATCCGGTATTTCACCCTTATAATGGGACCACCCACAATCATATAATTAGTTATCTAGAATTTCGTCCTTACACTGGGATACTACCCACAATATCAAATACAAATTGATATCTAGAGAATTATAAGTTTCTCTATTACTCAAACTAAGCTATTTGAAAGATATAAGATGAAGTACAAATTATTTTACAAGCTTTGAATACAAAACAAATGAGTTTAAAGCACAAATGTTCAAAGATAATAGAAAAATAAAGTAGAGAAGCTAAAATCAATGAAATAGTCTTTTTAGACTTTCCAAAGGTTTTCAAAAGTTATTCCAACTTTTAAATGATCACATATATATAGTCTTCAAGTCTTGAGAAATAAATTTGATTGTTCTGATTGTATTTAATGCAAGATCTATCTCAAAAATTGATTCCAACGGCTATAATTTTATTCATATAATGAGACAGGTTATATATCCATAATGGGCATTATGCACATGTAACGGTCTTTATATATTATCTTGTAACGGGCTTGAATACTTGTAACGACCTTGAATTTTTCTTCTAAGTCTTTAACCTTTTTTTTTTTTTTTACTTTAGACCTTAACATGCATTCCAATTCTGTCAGGAGTGTTACATGTTGCTATATAATGAGCTTGATTATTTATAACTGGCTTAAATTTGCTCTTTGTGTCTTTGACCAATTTTTGCCATTTGGAGCATAATGGCTATTCCATGATTGTCAGGGATGTTACGTCCTTCAAATATGCCTGATCAACTTTTGGTCTTACTTTCTCTTTTTGTCACACCCCAACTCCAGTGGTATGACGGTCCTAGGGCAATGGTAGGCTTAAGGCCACCGTAAGCCCATAAAACACCCATAACTTATATCTCATATACATAATATATCTATATCATGCATAGACAATTCTATAAATCATAAATCATCATTCATACATTTGGTTACATCACCATATGATTTCCTCTTGTTGCTTACCGACCAAAAGATACATCCCACATTAATAAGGAACAAGGAACAATCCAAAATGTCAATCTAGACATCAAAATAGTATCATCCTCAATATCTAACTACAAAGCTCTAAAGTATACTTCTCATACATATATAATTACATTAATATAAAATATAGTTCATCAAAAGAATTACATAGTGTCTTCTTGGAGAAAAGGATCAAGAAGCTTTGTCTTTTGTATTAGTTCCCTCTCGAGCAACACTATCACCTGAAATCCACAGAAGAGGAGTGAGCATTCAATTCAGTAAGATATAAACATGCAAAGCACAGGTTGAGCTAAAGAACTTAGGTTTGAAAGTATCATTGGGTTATACTTGCAAGAAATATAAGTGCTCAAAACTGAATGACACTATTAAACAAATAATAAGATAAAATTATTATAATCATAATGCATCAGTAGCCATACTACCTTATCATATCGCATATACTTGGTTGAGCATATGCCTAGAGCTCATGACCCCCTTTAGGTGGAACAATAATAAAAACTTATCAGCTGAGCTCCCAAAGTGCACATTGGACTAATAAATTTACTCTCATTAGGAAAAACATTTTGCATATATGCACATCATAAAGTCATATAGCTTGGATTTCTCAAAGAATCACATTAGTCACAAGGCCATCAACATATGAACATGAATTCATTCAAATTATCAACTAGATTTCTTATGAGCTTGGTCTAAGGAAAGATAATAAAAAGTCATTCATATCATTCAAGGTGATTTCATGGAACAAAATATCATCAATTTAATAACATAATGAAAAAATTCATTGAATAGGCTAACAATATAATATTTTATAATATGGATATGGAATACATATACATTGGGAAGAATTGAATAATTAATTCGAAGAACAACATGTATGTGTGATGTTTGTACTTATCTCAAAACAAATTATCCTTGTAAATCCCTTAATTACTTGTGTATTCAATAGTCTTCTCTATTCTCTTGAGTTCTCATCTCTTATGTCAAATTATCAAATACTCAAATTAGGGTTTTACCTAATAATATTCATATATGATAAATTCTTATGATTCTAATCATTTTTTAGAATTTTAAAATGTTTTCTAACATCAATTTAATTACTTATTAAAGAAATGTAAAATATCAGAATGAATAGCTACTATTCACCCAAAAACTCTAAATTCATTTATCTTACTTACAATTTATAGTAAATGCCAATTGATACTCTTAAACATCTATACTTAACTTATGTTCATCTATTATAACCATGTATTAATTTATCTTAACTTAGAATTGAGTTTGGAGTGAATACCTTGAATACTTAAAATTGGAGAATCCTTGAGAAATATGAATTTCTTGGTGTTGTTGGAAGTTTAATTCTTATTTTGTTGTGTCAATGGAGTTGAAATAATAGTTAGAAGAAAGAATTTAATGAGTTTTAAGGGTGATTAAAGACTGTTTATGAAATAAAGAGAGAGATGAACGAAATAAATGAAATATGAAAAATAAATAAATGGGGTCTGGTATTTATAGATCCGTGTCTTCATGCCCATGAAGACCACTATTTACATTTAGGTTCGAAATATTTTCACGGTCGTGAAGAGATGTTTTATGTCCTTGAAGGCAAATATGAGGATCTGATAAATTTATATAAAATTTTTTATCATAATGATAAATGATATCTCACACTCATGAGGATATACCTCACACCGGTAAAAAGCTTATTGGTGAGAATTTCTCATGTTTTTTCATTTTAACTTATCTAAACTCAACAAACTTATATTTAATCATATTTATTTTCTCAAATTCTATCATCTTTTGACATTTACCCATTCTAAGAGTAATGTATGCATAACATGATAAATTTTACCTTATCTGTCATTCACATATACTCATACACATATTAACATTTATAAACAATCATAAGTGAACATATCTATTATAAATATTCCAAATACTCGGTGGTACACATTTTTCTTATAAAAATACTTAAATAAAACACTTTATAAATTATAAAACACAAAATAAATTAAGAAAATTTTATAAACATTATTAAAATTATCAAGGCACAATAGTAATGAATATTAAAAAAAAGAAATTTTCTATAGCATTATTATTTTTAATTATTTTACCTTGTCTTAATTTTTGCTAAACTCTAAATAAACAAAAATTATCCATAATAAGATAATTAATTAACCTATATACTATGATTAAAATTATAATCAATTAACAATAAATTATTTTATTATAATTTAAAACAATCAAATGAAAAAAGTTAAAATCATACCTTTTCATTAACATAACATGATAAATATATAGACCCACACACGCCCGCCCGCCAATTCAATTTAAATAAGTTATTAACAATTTAATCTCACAATAATTAACAAATTATTAATTTTTAATATCATATATATATATATTTTTATCTTCAAAATCAATTTTCTGTTAAAAAAATAGAAAATGAAAATCATCAATATGAAAATTTTGAATCAAAGCAACTTCTTAGTACTTAATTGAGAATTAAATGTTAAAATTTATGGTTAAATAAATAAAAAATTTATAGTCCATTATAATTAAATATAAAATTATAGTAAATAAAAATTTGAATATAAAATTTCTATGTACTATTTATAATTAAATAAGCATTCAAAATCAATATATATATGCACTTACTTTTACTTTTTGATAACGGTATTTGTATGAAAAATAGCTAAATTGAACCTATATTTGTTCCATGAGAATTTCACGACTAAGTTAGCTGAGATTTTTTTTTTTTTAAGATAGAGTTTAAATGTTAATCATTCAATTGTAGTGAAATAAAAAAAAAATGACAAAAAAAAAAACTTCATAAATATGTTAATATATCTCTTTTGTCTTATGGCCAAATTGTATTAAAAAAGGAAAAAAAAAAAAAAAAAAAAAAGGAGAAGAAAAATTAATGAAAATTATGGAGTGGAAGTCAAACTGACCAACCAATCAAATTGAACTAAACCTATTAAATCAAACTGAAATCGATAATTTTATAATTTATTTAATTTGGTTTGGTTTGGAAAATAGAATAAATAAAAAATTTAATTTAGTTTGCATTTTGAGTTTTTTTTTTTTTTCGATTTCAAACTGAACCAAATCGAAGTTATATAAATAAATAAATATAAATTAAATATATTTTTATTTTATTTTATATATAATTATATTTTTTTTCATCTAATATTAATTTAGAATTTTAAAAAATGACTATCCATAAAAATTAACTAAAAATATCTAATTTTTGATAAAAAAAAAATATAAGTTTTGAGTATGTTAATTAATGAAATAGATAAATTTTGGATTGTACAATATTAAATTATTTTTAAAATTTTTTACTACTAATATTTTATAGTATTTTTTCCTAAATTTATAATAAAATAATAACGATGTATAAAAAAAATTTGTTGGTTTGAAACTAATAAATCAAAAATCGATGAATTAATTATAATAATAATTTAATTTAATTTAAAAATTTTATAAACTAAAAATATTAATTTAATTTAATAATAATTTTTCAAATCAAATCGATATTATTGAAAATTTAGAACCAAATCAATATTTTGGTGGTTTAAAAATAATAATCAACTGCCTTGCTGTTAATTCTTGTAAATAAGGAAATATAATCACATTTATCCCAAAAGACTAATATAAAATAAGTTAACTAAAGAATTAATTATGAATTTATTCATAAAATTATATAAAAAAATTTATAAGCTGCAAACTTTTATGAAATCACAAAACTAAGAGGCTATAATTTGTAATATTAATTTACTGAGAAACTATAATACATTATATTCATCCATTAATTATTACTATAATTACATGTGCAATGTAAAAAACAATTAACTAAAAAATAAAGAAAAGTATAAACTCTTAACTCACCAATCTTTTACTAAAAATAATTTCAAACTCATCTTCTTTTTCTCATAATAAATTGTGATGACATTAACAAACAAAATAAATGATTATGATAGATAATTAATGAATAATTTCTTATTCCTATATACTAATATTTATGACAAATTGAAAGAATTTAAGCAATTAGTTAAATAATTATTTGCATTAATTTGTTAATAATATAAAATACTATGATTATATAGATTAATAATCAACATCTAAAAATATAATTTAAAATAATTAAAAAAAAAAAAGAAAATTAAAATCGTACATTTCATTAATATGATATATAATTGATCTAAATTATGAAATCATATATTAGATTTTAATCCTTAATAATAATAATAATAATAATAATAATTTAGAAAATATGAAAAATTTGTAAAAGTATTTTTATCTTTATATATATATATATATTAAAACATAATAATATAACAAAAAGAAATATTATTATAACTTATTAAGATAATTGTTTTTATAGAAATAAATAAATTTTAATTCTTTTATAAAAAATAAATATATTTATTTTTCAGTACATGAAGTGAAATGAAATAAAATTTGTGCATGAATAGGAAAAATTTTAGTGAATAATTTTTAAAATTAATAATAATAATTAATAGCATTTTTATGAATTAACATATTCTCTATTAAAATTATCAAATTTAATATTTAGGGTGTTGGGTTACCAAAATCTATTTTAACTTTTAAAATTTGTAGGTAAAATTCAAATAATTCAAAAAAAATTGAAATTAGTTAAAATTCAAATAACTCCAATTACATATTTTAAAAATCAAAATGGGTTGGGTTGCTAAACACCATCATTATATTTCCAATTTAAAGCCAGTAAACTAAAACCCAAAGAAAAATGAAGCCAAGCCCAGCCCAATGTTATTTCAGTAGCATTGGTTTGTTCTTGTAATCGACATATAAGTTGAAAAATCTAGAAACCTATCCTCTGATTACTGATTACGGGTAAGAGAAGAGACGACACGACGTTCTCTTACCTCGCCACAAACCCTAGCTCCCTCTCTTCCACTCCAATTCAATTCAATGGCCAAGAAGCGAAAGCAACGATCTTCTGAGCCCGCAGCACCCATCGAAACCACAAATCAGCAATTACAGCCTGAACCAATCCAAGAAGAGGAGCCCCAGTACCAGCAAAACGCCACTGTAGAAGATGATTCCGGTGGACAACCTCAAGAAGTAGAGGAAGAAGACGAAGAACATGAAGAAGTTGAGCAAGAGGAAGTGCAAGAAGAAGGAGAAGGAGATGAAGAAGGTGAAGAAGAAGAAGAAGAAGAAGAAGATGATGATGATGATGATGATGAAGAAGAAGAAGATAAGGAAAAGGAAGAGCATGACTCTGAAACCCTAGAACCCTCATCAGCCACCGATGTCACGCAATTAGACCCACCAAAACCTGAAGCCAATGGAGCCAATGAAGCTACTGGTAATGGTAATCGAAATGAAGGAAATGATGAAGAGGATTACGTAGACGACGAACCTCTGGAGAAGCTTTTGCAGCCTTTTGGAAAAGACCAGCTGGTTGCTCTCCTTAGAAAGGCCGTGGACAAGTATCCTGATTTGATGGATTTTGTGCGTGAAATTGCAGATGCTGACCCTGCGCACCGCAAGATATTTGTGCACGGTCTCGGCTGGGATACTACTGCTGAAACCCTAAAATCTGAATTTGGGAATTATGGTGAAATTGAGGACTGCAAGGCTGTTACCGACCGCGTCTCTGGGAAATCTAAGGGCTATGCCTTCATATTATTCAAGCACCGAGCTGGGGCACGAAAGGCGCTCAGTCAGCCGCAGAAGAAGATAGGGAATAGGATTACGTCTTGCCAATTGGCCACTGCAGGGCCTGTACCAGCCCCGCCGCCAACTGTGTCATCAGTGTCCGAGTACACCCAGAGGAAGATTTTTGTGAGCAATGTATCAGCGGACCTGGATCCTGATAAGCTCCTGCAGTTCTTTAGGCAGTACGGGGAGGTTGAAGAAGGTCCACTCGGGCTTGATAAGCAGACTGGGAAACCTAAGGGTTTTGCACTGTTTGTATATAGGTCTGTTGAAGGTGCAAAGAAGGCACTAGAGGAGCCTCACAAGAAGTTCGAGGGTCATACCCTGCATTGCCAGAAGGCAATTGATGGGCCGAAACAGAACAAGATGGGTTATGGTGGTGTTGCAGGCCATGGTGGAGCAGGCCATCATCAGCATCAGCATCAGCATCATCAGCAGCATTACCATCACACGGCCAAGAAAGGTAAGTACTCATCTGGTGCTCCCGGGCCTGGTCATTTGATGGCTCCTTCAGGGCCATCTGTGAGCTTCAACCCAGGAATGGCTTCACAGGGTTTGAACCCAGCTATCGGGCAGGCTTTGACTGCATTAATTGCCACCCAAGGAGCTGGGTTGGGGCTTGGTAATCTGCTTGGAGGACTTGGTGGTGCACAGGGAGGGGCGCCTGCTGGATATGGGAATCAGGCTGGTGGGGGATACGGGAACCAACCAGCCATACAGGGTGGGTACCCGAACCCACAGTTGAACCCTCATATGGGGCAGACTAGTGCTGGCAGATCTCAACAGGGTAGTGCTCCTTATATGGGACATTAGGTGAGTCTGGTGTTTATTAGGTTTTAATTTATTTCATTAGCAATTTCTTTTTTTTTACATGCTTATGCTGCTATTAATATCATTGCATCAGTGATTCTGTTTAAAGGTGTCAGGTAGTATGATGCTGGTGATTGTAGAAAAAGGCTAAGATATTTGGTTTGGAAGAGAGGTTGGAGTTGAGTGGGATAAGTTTCAGTTCTGGGTTTTGCTTCTTGGGTAGCAAAATTCCTAGAGGGAAGAGGGGATTGACAAGGGGATGTTTTGGGGTAAAGGAAATTTTGAGATTTAAAATAGAAAGTTAGGGAAGGAGTATTGAAATTTCATGTCTTCTCCTAGTAGTTTTTTTTTTCTCATTTTATTTTTCCATTTCTAGTCCTTCAATTTGGAGTAGATTTTCTTGGTTATGTTACTTGTCTTGCTGCATTATCTGAAAACTCAAAAAGTCCTTATGCAATTGAAACCATGTTGCTGTGTGTGAACAGTGAATGTGCATAGTTTTTTCATTGAGTTCAATGCATTGTATAAAAAATATTCTAAATCTTGGTGAAACTCTTACTGGCTCCTTGAGCATGGTTTCTCAGCATGTTTATTTGCATAGCTCGCTGAAGGTTGTTCACTATTTTTAATAAGCTTGTGTGCGCAACCAACTGAAATTTTCAGAAATGCGCTCCCAAGCTTCTTCTATTGAACAATTTTTATAGGTTGACTATTATGAGGCCTCATTCACGTATGTATATCATATTATGAGGATAACAGGTTTCTTTTTAGCTGTTTCATGGATGCTGCCTGTTATACTGTTGAAACGTGATGCGAAGTTTCCTATCTCTTGCCAATTTGAGACCTCTACATTGGCACATTTGACTTCTGTTTCATAGCATAATCAATTTTTAGGTTAAAGTGGATGTTGCAGCAACAATACGTTTCAAGAACCTTCTTTTTTTCTCAAGGAAAATGAACTTCATGCGTTCTTTAAAGATGCATACTCGTACAGTTGAATTTATAGGAGTTTACAAATAGTAACTTTCTTTATATATTTTTTTTCTCCATAGTTTCACTTTAAATATGTTTTTATAGCCTGATGACCTTTTAGGGCCTAGTGGATATAGGCGGCATGTACTTACGTGTTTACAAATAGAAATCTCTCCCTATATTGTAGAGGAGTTGGGCTGATGTGGAGATTCAATGGTAAAGAAAATGGAGAATGAAAAAGATATGAGAAATATACCTGAGTGTTGAGAACTTGCAGATGTTTATGGCAGTTGACCAAGTCACCAAGCAAGTAAAATTGATTGATTTGTATAGTTGAATTTATACAGTTTATTTGTAGGAGTTTACAAATAGTAACTTTCTTTATATATTTTTTCTTCATAGTTTCACTTTAAATATGTTTTTATAGCCTGATGACCTTTTAGGGCCAAGTGGATATAGGCGGCATGCACTTATGTGTTTACAAATAGAAACCTCTCCCTATCTTGTAGAGGAGTTGGGCTTATGTGGAGATTAAATGGTAAAGAAAATGGAGAATGAAAAAGATATGAGAAGTATACCTGAATGTTGAGAACTTGCAGATGTTTATGGCAGTTGACCAAGTCACCAAGCAAGTAAATTGATTGGTTTGACTTTTTCTTCTGCTATATTGGAGGGAAGGTATGGGTTTGTGGTGATTAAATAATAAAGAAAATGGAGAATGAAAAAGAAAAGTATACATGAGTGTTGATAACTTGGGGATATATTGGTAACCGACATGTCAAGTTTTACTTGCTTGCTTTTTGTAGAATAGGATTTGAATGATGTAGAAAAGGGTTGGCATGTGTGGATATGATAAATCTCTTTAACTTGCTGCCAATTCAGCATGGGACAGTTGTTGCATATGATAATATGGAGTTCTCTGATGTTTGCAAACTGGTTTAACTTTTTTGTGTTGTAATTATCAAATGAGGTTCATTAAATAGATTATATAAAATTTAGGCATGGGCTTTTCGTTCAGTTTCCTGTATAGCTCACTGGTATCTTGTATAAGCTTGTACATTGTTGATTTCTTTTATGCGAGTGAATTGGTCATTAGCAGTTAGGAAGGCTATCATTGTCTATGTGGGCACACATATGGGTGTCCTCAGCTTTTGTGTAGGTTGGATAACCACCACTTTGTTAGTTTTAGGAGTAGCATGAGAATTCGACTGCACTTGGTTTAATATAATATCCAGTGAACTATTGGATTTTGGTTCACTATAGTATCTGTTATCCATTACAAATGAACTAAATTAAGTTGTTACAATTGTCTGTTTAGGTGGTTCTCATATTATACATCTCCTTTTATATATAATAGTCTTTTATATGTGTTCAGTTAGCTGAAGATTTGGTCTATAAATTTTATTTTGGTTGTACTTTTCCTGTTTTTTAGTGGGTTTTTTTTTTTTTTTGTCATCAGGTGCAAAACCTGGTTTCATATCTAATGATTTATGAATCTGATATTTGATGTAGTGATCTGATTTTATATTTGCATTTCTGTATTCATTTGCATAGGCTTTACATGTGCATTGGGATAGCACTTGCATTGGCATGTCATGATTATATCTTCATTGGCACTTCGTTTTGATACTTTTTGCTATTCTATACTACCCTATGAAGTAGTTTCCTCTATACTTCAACAATGGTTTTGACTAATCTCTATATATGGAACTAAACAGGATTATTTGTTAACTTTTTATAAGTTGCTCATCGCTAGTTTTAACATCTCTTCAAAGAATTCATTTTCTTTCTATTGGTGGTGCTATTTATTACCTGAGGGTTTTCAATTTTTCCTTTTCAATTGAATATCAATTGTCTACTACAATTGCTGTTGATCCCTTTGTTCTACGATGATTTGGTATGACATCTTTCCATATTGCCATAAACATTTCTCTGCTTGTAACTTAACATCTGTAATCTTGTTGTTCCATCTTGGAGTGTAATTATAATATTATTCATTATTCTTTTGTTTATTAAAATGACATTCCACCTGTTTATACTTTAGTTGCTTAAAATGTAAGGTAAACCCTAAAATTTTTTCTAAATTGACTGAGGTACATATTTTCAACATTTATCTCTTCTAATATGTTTTCTATAAACTTTTTTTTTTCTGAAATTACTATTTTCATCCTTTTTATCTATTCATTGTGCAGATTCCTTCATAGATGCATCAATCATTTAGTTTTCGGCTCTGGTGATTCTTCTGAAGTTCCAGGCACTCTTGCAAATGAAGTCTTAAATTTGGAATGAAAAGTCACTGTTTTGCCTATATTTAAGTCCCGAATCTCAAACCTGTATTTTTGTTTCTATTACAGTATTTTTTTTTAACCTCTTCACTTGTTTTTAAAACACTGTAGTACTTCTGTTCAGATATTTTTTCTTATATTTTTCTTATATTTTTCTCTTAAACATGTTGAGGAACAAGTAGAATTTCCAGGACAAGAACATGTCTCTGTAGGATTTCATGTCTGCTACTTAACAATGCTTCCTTTTTCTTGGATGATTTCTGCACTCATTTAATTGTTGTGTGTTCTACATGGTACTTAGCGTTCACTTAACTAATTATGTGGGATGAAATAATTTCTAGTGGTTAGTTCTTTCATTGCTTCTTGTTACTGTCTTTTGAATTTGCTCAAATTGTGTTTTGCAGCTGCCATGTTCTGACTTCATAATAGAAATAGAATTTTAGCAGTTTGATCTTATTGTATTGAATTATCATATTGAGATTTAATTCCTGCTTCTAAGTCTCTTTGTTAGGTTTTCTTTATTAAGAATTATTTGGGTTAGCTGTTGCATCTTTTCTTATCTTTTTTTATTTTTTGGTAAGGAACTTGTTTGGAGGCTTTGGCCAAATCCGGCTTCTAGGGTGCTTTTAGTTAGTGGCTTTTTTAGTTCCTTGAGCACTCCTGGATTTGGCTATAGTATCCAAGACTGCTTATGCCAATAACAGCTGCACGTCTAGGAGCCGGTAGGCTTCTCAATACATCTAGTAAAAACAGCCAAGGCTCCATTTGCCTAACTTGCTTTTTAAAATTTACTCTATAAATTTTGATTTTATTAGCAAATAAAATATAAGAATATATAAAGATTTCGCTAATGAAAAAAACAATGATGGTAACAATGAATTAACGTTACATTTCTTAGGCTTTTTTGATTTCTAAATATTGCTTTTTGTTATTTGACCAAACAGCACTTTTAGCTTATCAAATGGAGTTTAAATTTTCTTTTATTTCAGTTTGAAATAGTTTATTCATTTGTCCGCTCAAACTGTTTTAGCCTATTTTTAATTTTGTCGATCGGGCAAGGAGATTTCTTTAAGAAAATGAAATATTCATCAAGGGTTTTGTCTTGTTTCTGTAGTTATTTCTAACATTAAGGTTTGAAGTGTTCTCATCTTGAAAGTTTGTGCACTGCTTTGAGATGCTCCGCTTTCACAAGCCTCGGAAACTTGGTATTGACCTGTCCTGCCTTTCGTGTCACTGATGTGCTGCGTTACTTTCATTTTTTCCTCCAAGGTAAGAAGTTAGTGCTATAGTTGGTTGATTCCACTGAATCTCAACAATGTCTTTTCTGAAATTATAGCTTGAGTGCCTCGGCCTGGATTTTTTTTTCCTCCTCTGTAGACGAGAGCTTTTAAAGGTAGCTGTTGTAACTGAGAACATCTTTGTGGGTGTCGCAGAATTGAAGTTATCCATGATTATCAGCATATTGTTGTCTAGAAACGATATGCTGGAACTAGTGCATTGAACTGGCATTCCTTCGTTGTGACACATTCGATTGGCCTATTAGAAAACCCTGTGAAATTGAGCTAATCATTATATATGAGCTGAGCTTTTGTTTGATTTGTTGTCTTTAATTTGATTGCATGAACTATGATCTCCTTTCACATTAAGCATCAAGTAGTTTTTGTGTCAGTCCGCAATGTGCTACATAATATCTGGATAGTACATAGCTGAACATTTAAATGTTTTTGAGATTGTGGAAGTTCGTATGAACCTGTTCATGTCTTCGAGGTTAAGCCACTGGCATGGTATTGCTTGCTTTTCACTGTAAAGTTAATAGGCTAACAGTCATGGAGGTTAATATTTTGTATGAGAATATTGCTTCTGAGAATGAGCTGAGGTCTCTAAGAATGATTGCTGCTTCTGTATGGATAGTTCTGACATGAACATTTGCAATAGCAATGAATACTGTAAATGAATGTATATTGTTCCCTATGATCTTTTCGTGGGTTTGTAAATGTTCCATGAAAGGTATGGTTATCTTGTTGATAGTAACTGTTCTTTAATTTTGTAGATCTGAACATTAATGGATGAGAGATGCTTTTGGCAGTGGTCTAGTTTATTTGGGTTAATACGTTAATGTCGAGTTTTTTAGGATTTAACTATTGAATTATTTGAGGTTGGATTTAGGTTCGTCATTAAAAGAGATCATTGAAAAATTATAAAATATTTGTGTTTCAACATTTTCAATTTTATTTAAAATGGGAAGGACATGCTAAAAATTTTCAATACCGTTGTGCCTAAGGATGTGATGAGATGATAAACATATGTGATGTTAATATTTGGCGTATATTTGATATAGTTGCTAATGATGATTTGCAACCTGTGGTCAGATATCTTTGCTTAATGTATTTGCATGAATAAAATATGATGGTAGCTAGTGGCTCCTTCGACGCACACCTTAAAGCGTATCGGTAAAGTTAGAAACTTTTGGTATATTTTTGGGCCTAGCAACAAGCCCAAAAGTCAGTTACTAAAGGGGCAGCCTATATACCAGAAAAACAACCACGCTAAAGCCTCTTTGGCAATTGAAATAAAAAGTGAAAATAAAAGAAAAGGAATTAGAATAAGAATAATTTATAAAATTGTCGCCGAATGTTAACCTTAAATATGATTGAATTTCTGTATTTTGAATAACTCATGATTTTGTCAACTATTACGTCTTTTTTTTTGTTAAACTTTTGCATGAATGGTTGTAATATCTTTCACTTACACAGGGGCGAACTTAAGATTTTATATTGCGGGAGATCAAAATTAATTTAAATTTGGTCGTATGTGCATATTCATCGTAGCAAGGGATCATATTCAAAGTTAAAATTTGATAATTTTTTTTTTTGAGCTTTTAATTTTTTTTTAGACTAGTTAAATTTTTTGAAACCATTTATAATAGTTTATGAATTCTCAATTTCTTTTATTCAAAAAAATAAATTATCAGGAGTTCGTATATTCCTTACTCTTTTTGATGCAGAAAATTGGATTGCACCCTCATGGTTTCTAACAACTGCTATTTTTTTCTTCTTCTATTTATTCATTTATGCATCCATATTTATCTTTACCAACCCGACTACTAGTGGTACCTAGCACTCTCGACTGTGAGGCCGGATGGCAATAGTTCCCTTTAAAACTACCCTCGAGTTACCTTCTATGAAATCCTCTAGAGCCATGAAGCTTTGAAGAAAATTTTAGAGTTGTCAAACTGTAGATACTAAATGTAGGGATATGATTAAACGTTGCTCAAAATACAGAGACTCAATTATATTTAAGATTAAAATTTAGAGATTAATTTGTAAATTATTCTTAATAATAACTCTCTTATAATCATAAAATTAAAGGAATAAGATATATTTATTGTTAATAATAATAATTAATTTTTTAATTAGATAATTTTATAATCATAAAATTTACGGCTTAATATATAGTATTATAATCATACTCAATCTCTTACAAAATAAAAGAATATAATAGTAAGTTATATTTTATATATATTTTTTTTCCTTCCAAACCAACCAAACATAAAATATTTAAAATCCTTTTTATTCTTTTAAAACTTTCAAACATGAAAAATTATTTAATTTTTCTTATATTTTCTTTTCCTATCCTTTTAGTTAAATATTATCATTTCCTTTTTCATTCCTTTAAACTATCAGATAGGGCCTAAATTTAATTTAAATTTCTTGTTTGATAAATAAAAAAAAGAACAAATATATTTTTCAAAATACTTCATTAATCACAATATCTTAATTTGAAGATTTCTAAAATCTCATATGAAACTATCTTTCAAATACATGAATTTAATCCTTATACTAAATGAAAAAGACTAAGTAAATGCATGAAATTAAAATTTTTTATTTTTTACTTTCATGAATTTTGAAAAATATTTGCTTTAGCTCCTGTTTGAAAATTCAACTTTTGGAAGAATTCAATCTAATTGAATTTTATTTTGCCAATTCTCATACTTAGAAAGATATAATTAATAGAATTCAAAAATTTTTTGAGTTAAAAATGAGTTATTTAAAAAATGTCAAAATAAAAGGATTTTGCAAGAATTTAATTTACTTAATGAATTCTATTATTTTTTTTTCAAGTGATAGAAGGTTTTCAATTTAAGGTAAAAACTTGATATAGAGAAACCAATTAAGCTGTTGTTATTGGAGACCCTGTCTAAGCCAACTCATTTGAATCTGAGAACTGAAAAAAAAAAAAAAAAACAGTTTCTAACAAGGGCTTCTTTTGGCTATTGTATAGGTCCATCATCAAATCTTGACTCATAAGAGTTGTATCTTCTAGAGGAGATTCAAACTCAACAAAAGGAGCTTGATTCTATACATTGCATCAATTTTCATCTTGGCATCTCCTTTTTAATCTCTTTATCACGTGCTTGTGACCCTGCTTCTCTAAGGGCCATAACTTTGGAGGATGAAGGCTTAACAGTGTCGGGAACTCTATTTGATGTAGAAAATTGGATTGCACCTTCATGGTTTCTAGCAAAAATCCTTATCGCTAAATTTTTTTTTCTTTTTAATCACTTATGTATCCAAATTTATCTTTACCAAACCGATTGCTACTGGTACCTAGCAATCTTGATTATTAGGCCGGATGTGAATAGTTCCCTTTAAAACTTCTAGAACCATAAAGCTTTGTAGAGAGTTTCAGAGTTGTCCACTGTATAACTAAATTTTACACACGTGAATTTGAGTCAAAGCTATATGTTAAGGCATTGAATATTAATATTCTAAATGAGATCCTTGCTAAAAGAAGATTGATTTAGAGAAAATGAGTGTGATTCAATCATGTTCGCATAAAATAGCTTTTTATTAAGAAAATAGACCGGTAAGATTACCAAATCTTTAAGAATAACAACTGAAAATCTTGGTTGGTGTTTTGTTGATTTTAGACCTTGAAAGGTTAATGAATAATTTGGATACATTTATAAAGATTTTTAAGCTAGGTTCGAAGGCCTAAGTCTTGCCAAGGGCCACACGACTTTGTCTTGGCTTCTCTGGTATGTTTGCAAGCCATGGGTCGTTCCTCCACTTTCTTGTGCAATTTTCTTCTTCTTTGGCTTTTCAGGCCTATTTTCTTGCATATTTTGTACTATTATTTGATTTTTCTTTAGCGTTTGCAACATAAGAAGCTTAAATTTTAAATTCTTGTTTAATTTTATATAAAATTAGTGTCACACCCCAACTCCAGTGGTGCCACGGTCCTAAGGCAAGGGTAGATTTAAAGCCACCATAAACCCGTAGAACTCTCATAACCTGAATCTTCACATACATTCATATTAATTATGATACCATGCTTAATCATATTCATAATCCATTCAAGTATAAATCATTTCTTTAATATACCATTTCATAATAATATTCTCTTATTTCTTACTGATCAAGAGATGTATCCCGCATCACTAAGGAACAAGAGCACCCAAAGGATAACAATTCATACATCAAAATATTATCATCCTCTAATGACTGACTACGGAGCTTTAGAGTGTACTCCTATTACATATTAAGTCATAATTCCATTCGATGATTATACATAATTATATATCAAAAGATTTACATATGAAGCTTCTTGGAATGAAAAAATTAAGAAGCATGATCTTCTCTGCTAGCTCCCTCACGAGCTATACTATCACCTGAAACCACAGAAGAGGAGTGAGCCTTCAACTCAGTAAGATATGAACATTAATATTATAAGAACTGAATATCGAATCATGGTCTAGAACAAATAATAATACATAAAGGCATGGAAGAAGTCATAGGCTTTTACTTGAAAGAAATGTGGTTCTCATAACAATTTGGCTATATCAAATCATATCATATTCAAATCAAAGGTTCATCTTTAGAACATAAAATGCCCACAAGGAACGACATTATCAAATAACATCTGGAAGAACTAATCATATATCATAACATACGTATCGGTAGCCTTGCTACCTCAACGTTCACACATGCTTGGCCAGGCATACGCCTAGAGCTCCTGGTCTCCTCTAGGTGGAACACTGGTATAGAGCTGTACCAGCTGAGTTCCCAAAGTGCACATTGGACCAATGACTTTACTCTCATTGGGAGGAGCATTATATCTATGGGTCATGGGTTTCAATCTCAAGGGAAACAGATTGGTTATAAGACCATCATCATATATCATTATCCAAACAGATTTCACAAATAAGAATACATGGACTTGATCCAAGAATAATGATCAAGCCATTTTCGTTATATACAAAATATATAAACATATGAAAATGAACAATTCAAATGTGATTAGTATTATTATTTCAAAGAGACAAGAAATAGGTAAATGTTCATACTTACCTCTTGTACAAAATTTCCTTAAATTCCTTTAGCAAACTGCTCACTTAAATTCCTCAATCAAATTCTAAATTCTCCTCCTAAGAAAATCCCCAAATATATAAAAATTAGGGTTCTCCAAATTAATGATATCCTACATGATTTCCTAATAATACATTATCTTAGAATCTCTATTATTAATTTCCAATAACAATCTCATTAATTTCTCTAAGGAAAAACTGCATTAAATTCCACATTAAATTTCAGAGTTACTGTTCACAGCAGTTCATCCTCCAAAATTTCTTCCACATTAATTATCATTAATTGCTTTAGATCACAAGCATTAAATTCTATATACCCAGAATTAATTATTCTAACCCAGAAACTTAAATAAATCCAAAGAAAGTAACTTAGGAAGAAAATTTACCTTATTTCCTTCAAACTGAGTTTTCTGCAAAACACTGCTCAAATTTATGATTCTGCCTTAAATATAGAGTAATCTAGAAGTCTATTGCATTAATCTAAGCTTTAATTTCTTAGAATAAAATATGGAACAAAACTGAGAAGAAAACTGAATTTTACAAAAGGAAGGAAGAAGGGATAAAGCGTGAAAAATCGCCACTGGGTGCTGGGGATTAAATAGACCTCTGCCCAGAAACACGCTAGCCAGCTCGCCTCGCCCAACCTGTCTCGGCAAAGCTTCCTCGCCAAACCAGCTCGCCAACTCGCCTCGGCAAGGCTATCTCACCTAAGCCAGCTCGTCAACTCGCCTCGGCAAAGCTATCTCGCCTAAGCCAGCTCGCCAATCTTACTCCGCATTCCTAGCTCTCACTTGCCAGCCAGCAAATCTTGATCCGGCAATTGCTGCGTCGCACAATCCAGTTCGCATAAGCTTCCTCACGCGTGCTGCCTCGCCAAACTCTCCTTGCAACTCTTCATCGCACATGTCATCTCGACAATGTTTCTTTGCCTCTTCGCTCTTCGCGAACTGCCACTTCGCCTCTTTGCCTCCTCGCTCCTTCGCGAACTGCTACTTCGCCTCTTCACTTCTTCGCAAACGGCTACTGCGCACAATGCCTCTTCGCACAATGCTTCTTTGCCAACTTCTCTTCGCCGAAGCTTCTTCACCTATACCACTTCGGCAACTCACTTCGCCACTTCGCCATAATACCACCTCGCATTGCCAGTCCGCAAAATGCCTTCTCGCATCAGGCTGGCTCTCCATAACAAATACTGCTAAGTTGAATTCCTGCCTGAACATCCCCCAACTTGGTCAGCTCGCAAATGAGCTATAATTATCCAAACTTATCAATTCTTCTTGTCACTTACAATCAGCAGGCAAAAACACAACACATCCAAATTCAAATTAAATTAACCCACACACAGCCAGTAGTGACCCTCCAAAAGTCACCCAAACTCCTACCTCAAAGTCTAACCGAATAGCCCTGCTTCAAATCACTCTCCACTGAGATATACTTATCTAAAAATTCTGAAACTTTACAGGCATCATCTCCACACATAAAGAAACATTTTTCATGTTCACCACTTTAACTAAATCTGCCTCAGTCATTCCCAGAAATTCCAAACAGACACTGCATCCCTGCAGAAATTCTCAACCAGACTAGCCTTGCTCAAATAGACACAAGACCTCACATACACAGAATTTTACCAAATCATTTTACAAAATTAAAGCTAAGACATAAATTAACAACTTTCATATTTTACACTTTACCAAATTATGTCTCTAATAGCAAGAAATGATAAACATTAAATTCTGCTGCAACCCAAAATAAAAGTTTTCTGAAATTCTCAATATTCTCATTTAAAATTTTAAAATTCTCCAACATACAAAAAAAATCAGCAAATACACTTCAAAATGACAGATATTACATTCTTCCCCCCTTAAATAAATTCTTCCTCGAATTTACACTAGGCTGCTTCAACTTTGAAATAAATGGGGATATCTTTCTTGCATACTTTGCTCACTCTCCCAAGTGTATTCTTCCATAACTTGGTTTCTCCACAAAACCTTCACCATGGGTATCTCATTGTTCCTTAGTTTCTTAACCATTCGGTCTACAATTGCCATTGGGATTTCTTCATAAGACAAATCTGGTTGGATATCCACTTCGGGCACTTGTAATACATGAGAAGGATCGGCTACATACTTCCGAAGCATTGACACATGGAACACCGGATGCACCTTATCCATGCTAGGAAGTAAAGCCAATCTATAGAAAACTTCTCCGACCTTGCCCAATATCTCAAAAGGTCCAATAAATCTAGGAGACAACTTACCTTTCTTGCCAAACCGTAGGACTCCCTTCATTGGAGAAACCTTTCGAAACACAAGATCTCCAATGAAAAACTAAAGGTTCTTTCTCTTTGAATCGACATAGCTCTTTTGACGACTGAAAGCTGTCTTTAATCTTTCTCGAATCAATGTAACCTTCTCGGAAGTATACCTTATCAATTCTGGTCCTTCAATATGCTTCTATTCAACTTCATCCCAACACAAAGGAGATTTACACTTCCTTCCATACAAAGCTTCGTAAGGAGACATTTGAATTGTGGAGTGATAGTTGTTATTATAGGCAAACTCAATCAATGACAAGTGAGTATCCCAAGCTCCTCCAAAATCCAGAATGCACATCCTTAGCATATCCTCTAGAGTTTGGATAGTCCTCTCCGATTGCCCATCTGTTTGCGGATGGAAGGCCATGCTGAAATCAAGCTGAGTAACCAGATACTCTTGCAATTTCTGCCAAAATCTTGAGGTAAACTGAGTACCTCTATCTGATATGATTGAAACTGGTACTCCATGAAGCTTAACAATCCCATCCACATAAATCTGGGCATACTAAGAAACTCCATAGGTTGTCTTAACTGGTAGGAAATGAGCCAACTTGGTCAATCTATCCCCAATGACCCATATCGTGTCATAGCCTCTTGAAGTTCTTGGTAATCCGACCACGAAATCCATGGTCACTCTTTCCCACTTCCATTCAGGCAATGGCAACTCTTGGAGTAACCCAGATGGCTTCTGATGCTCAAACTTGACTTGCTGACAAGTTAAACACTTGGTCACATATTCAGCAACATCCCTCTTCATCCCACTCCACCAATATGAATCCTTGATATCGTGATACATCTTGGTTGCACCTGGATGTACATTATACTTAGCATGATGTGCTTCCCTAAGAATCAAATCTCTCAAACAATCCACTACTGGAACACATAGCCTGCTACCATGCTTTAACAAGCCATCATTCACCTAAAATCCTAGAACTCCTTCTGATCCCACTTCATTCCTTATTCTCACCAACCGAGAATCTCTATCTTGAGCTTCTCTAATCTGATCAATGAGAAGCGACTTGACCTGGAAATTTGCCAAAAGCACTCCCGACTCTGACAATTCCCAACTGACTCCCATATCATGCAATCCTTGCACTTCCCTCACCAGGGACCTCCTGCTCACTTGAATATGGGACAAACTTCCCGAGGATTTCCTACT
>CANXYC010011989.1:0-15313 GCA_948193065.1 Aleurites moluccanus | reverse complement strand
ATTAATCTTTGAATATTATTTTATAACTGCATAGAAAATATATTAAAGAACTTTTCAGATCATAAATATCTAATCAATCCTTATTGAAGTTTTTTATACATCCACTATATATTATATATATTGTACAATTCCTTCTTTATTTTCTTTTTAGTTTGAATCATAGAAAAAAAATTGATTCTAATTCTATGACTATCATTTTAGAATTTAAATTCTGGCAACCAAAATATGACTTCCTTCTCATAACAACCAATGATTACTCAATGGACAGTTTACCATTCAATACCAAATATTACATTAATAAAAATATAGATAACTCTATCAAACTAACAAGTAAACATTACCATAATTTAAATATCACATCTCAGATAACCATAGTTTACTTATACATTTTTCCCCATAAGTATAATTGTCTCTAAGATACATTTGATAACTTAACTTTCTCTATTTACTGATTCAAACCATAAGTATATAGTACCAAGGTCAATCAATGCATCGGTTACATCATTCTACATTCAAATCACCTATCTCTACATCATCAGGTCTCTGTGTCTTCTGAGTGTTAAAAGCAGAAACTCTTATCTGGCCCCTACCAACTGAAGCCTGACTACTACTGGAAGCCTGTTTTCCCTTGCCTCTGCCTCTAGATGTAGTCTCTCTACCCATATTTTGACTAGCCTGAACCACTGGCTGAGAAACTGTGACTAATGGCTGTTGCTCAGCCCTCAAAGGACACCTGTTAACAAAGTGACCCTGTTGGTCACACTTCAAACATGCACCAGTCTGCCTCCAACACTCCCCTCTATGTCTCCGACCACAAGACCCACAAACTGGCATACCAAATGCCCGTGCCACTGGTCTAAAAGAACCTTGTGAGAAATTAGGTGTAGACCGTACAACAGGTGGTCCCCCTACTCCGCAATCTCTTCCTCTGTCTACCCCCAGATGATCCCTGCTCCAATCAGGGTACCGACTCTACCTATCTAAGATGGGAGCTACTCTCCCCCTTCCTAGCCTGTGATTTTGGACCACCCTTCCTCTTCTGTTCCATCTTGTCTCTCTTTGTCTTATACTTTTCCTCTATCTGAGTTGCCTTATCAATTACTATAGTCAAAGAAGGGAAATTTATAGCTAACAAGACATTGTGAGGTGCAACACGTAAACCCCTCCGAAATCTACTAATCATATCAGCCTCTGACGGTACTAAATGAGCAGCATATCTACTCAACCATATAAACTCTTCGGCATACTCTTTTACTGATCGGTCCCCCTGCTTAAGCTGCTCAAATCTGACCAAATTACGGGCCCTAACACCTTCAGTGATAAACTTCTCAATTAGACCCTGTCGGAACTCTGCCCAAGTAGGTGGGTGCTCTCCATATAGCCCGATCTCTATATGTCTCAAGAACCAAGTCCAAGCCTTACCCTTTAACAATAAGCCCACTAACTCCACTAATCTCAACTCAGAACAAGGTAATCTCCTCACTACCTTCTTTACTTCCTCCAAGAAGTCAATCGGATCCGTATCTCCATCCCCTCTGAACTCTAGTAAGTTTAGCTTCAGAAAGCTAAACATAGAAACTCCTTCCTCATCTATCTCTCTCCTGCCTCCCTGTACAGCTGGCTCCCTTTGAGCCCCCACTAGCTGCATAGGAGCCTGTGCCACTACCTCAGGTACTAATGGTAGAGGTACCACTGTAGGAGCAGGCGCTGATTGTGCCTGCTGTCTCTCCCTCCTCAAATCAGCTAACTCTCTCCTTAACTCCATCATACCTCTCATTATCTCTACCCTCCATGGGCCATCTCCCCTCTCTATGTCCTCTGTAGTCTGTCGGGATTGAGATGGACCCTCTGATATACTAATCTCCCTTTTTAGGGACTCATTGGAGGCAATCCCAGCCTGCCTGGTGTCTCTATCTCTACTATCGAACATATCTGCAATCTGTCAGAAAATTACGAAAATAGTTTCAGAATATAGTAAAAATGCAGAATTTAGACATATAACAGACGATGACAACAATACATGACAAAGGAAATTCTATGCTCCATGGTATACTTAATTCTACCTCATTCTATAACTAATCACTATTCCTTTGAAATTTTTGTCACTATTCATCTGTTACCTAGATTCACATTCTGTAAACCTAGGGCTCTGATACCACCTTTGTCATGACCCGGTTTCCCGGACCACGACGATTCTAGGGCATAAGAAATGCCATTGGCGACCGACACCACGAGAACCCAGTACCATATGCACAATCTATAAACCTCAACTAATTATTCATTTATTAATTACCATTCATTATGCAATTCTGTTACTCATTCTGTTATCCTATCAAACATTCTGCAGTGGGATGCATATTCATATATAACATCATAAACCATCATATATCTCAAAATATAATTATCAATATATATTATATGTAATATAAATCTCCAAACTAACCCATACATACCTATGGAGCAGCTAAATAATGAAACATCAAATAATAATACAAAAATCCAGAATTTATACAAATAAACTGCAGCAGAAATCCACGGAAGACAGATGTCGAGATTCTGTAACTTACTCCTTTCCTGAAATGGGGAAAACAAACAAAAGGATGAGTATGAAAGATACTCAGTGAATTTACATGCGTCACAATAAAATATAAGCTCAATAATGGTTTATACAGGATAGAGAGCAATAACTCAGGATAAATCATAGAAATGACATAATCAGTATCGGTAAAGGTATGAAATAACAATGGTAAGATACAATTAGAGCAAACATCATGATAGACAGATAAAATGGCCTCGTACTCGCGGACTATGTATAATCTCATAGTCTCTCACATATCACATAATCATAAGACTGATCAGGTCCTATGGCTGGAACCATAAACCCTTCCCAGCTAGGGTATCAAAGTCAATATGCACATTGCCGACAATATGTACCAACTACCCTGTCGGTGAGGCAGCTCTGTCAACCACAATTAGGCAAATAGAAAGAAGTCACATATCAATTGATACCATTATGCAACAATGGTACCCTCATAGTCAATATGGTCAAAGTCAATCAAATCACATGAAATAAGAATCAATGGCATAAAGAATTATAACAATTAGGCAAGGATACATGTTAGGATAAACAATAAAGATAAAGAACAAGAGTTAGTTCGATGGCCGAATCCAATAGGTCAATTGGCATACCATTATCACAAATGACAATGGTATTCAATTGGTAGGCCTATGGCATGCAAACCAACAAGCCAATGACAAATAAACTAGGCAAATTATCAAACACAAGGCAACATACAATGGCAAACTAGTAGGTTAGGGTTCGGAGCAAAATTGGCTTACCGATTCAATCCAATAACAAGGTACATTGTTCCACAACGCAAGGGCATCAAAAGCAAGATTAAACAACATCAAATTAAGGTCAAATTGGCAAGGAAAAACCAAAGAAAATCAAACAAACACATAGGCAAACTTTAGGGCACATGGTTCGGCCACTATTAGGGATTTCACAAATTTGTTCAATTCATCAATTTAATGATTCAAACATGGTATTTGATGCAATGTAAACTCACCTAAGCCTTCCAAGTGCCAATGCAATAGCTAATTTCCACCAATTCACCAAAATCCCCAAATTGAGCAAACTTTGAAAACTCAATTCCTTCAATCTACAATTCCACATCAAATTAACCATCAATTAGTTGTTCATTCCTATGCAATTGAATATTTCTAACATCAATTTGACATTCCTAACACTAATTCAACATCTCACTCTTTACAACTTCAAATTCAACATTCAAATTGCAATTACTTTCAATTATGGATAATCTAATGCAATTAAACTAATTACCCATTTAATTCAACTTAAATAATCACTAAAACATTAATCAAATCAAACAAACTAACAACTTACACATTTCACCCTTCTATGGCCGAAATTCTTTGAAGATTGTCCTCCCAATCCTTTGCTCCTTCCTTAAAATTGATGGTAGAATTGAGTTATTCAACCTCAAATTAGTATATTTCCATAAAAACCTTTAAGAAATCTATAAGGAAATGGAAAATCAATGTTGGAAGAAAGGTGTTGTATACACGGCAAAGGAAGGAAAAATTGGAGAAGAAGGCTACTGCAAAAATCATGATTTACAGCCTATATAAGACAAAAATGAGTGTCAAATTACAACTTAATCCCTCAAGTTTTAATCTTTGCATTTTGGTCCTTCAATCTTCTGAAATTTATTCCGAAAGTTCTGTTAAGAATTTGATATCAGTATAAAAAGGAAATATGATTATTTTAATTTATCCTTATTTATAAAAATATTTTAGAGTCATTATGTAACTCTGACTGACCCATTTTCACTATTCACCTTGAATTACCCTTTATTTATCAAAATGCCATTATTCACTTTTCAGTATTCCTAAATGATTTTCACTTCTATCTTTTTACCAAAATTACACATAAATTATGATCATATTTTACCCCTAAGCCAACCTCAGAAATTCTTCTGTTGAACGGACTGCTAATTTCTTGGCGGTGTCAGTTTATGAAAAAGTTTCAAATGTACTTTTTAACTGTGTTTCTAAAATTATTTCCCATCAATTTAAGACTAATGGACTACATACTGAGAATTTATTCATACACATGAGTTAGAAATTTGTAGGGTATTACAGGTGCGAATTGAGGTGACACAAAGAAATGCGTAGCACCAGAATCAAATAAGGCATCAACAATCTCATTATGAATCAGAATAGTACCTGTAACCATATTGTCTGATATTTGTGCTTCATGTGTGTTAACTGCAAACACTTGCCTCTGACCTCTGCCTGCTGGGGCCTGATAAATGTTGGGAGCCTGTCCTCCCCTTCCTCTGCCTCTACCGGAAGCTTCTTTGACTACATTTTGACTCATTTATACTGTAGGCTGAGAAACTGAAGCAGATGGCTGCTGCTCACCCCGCATAGGACATCTGTTAACATAGTAACCATTCTGCCCACATCTCAGGAAGGCACCAGACTGACACCAACACTCCCTTCTATGTCTCTATCCATAAAATCTACAGATAGACACATTAGGCATCTGTATAGCTGATTTAGAGGAACCTTGAGAATATTCAGGTGCTGACTGTACCACTGGTGGTCCTCTACTCTGAACCCTCCTCCTCTGACTACCCGATGATGGTCGCTGATCAAACCGAGGTACTGGATCTATCTGTCTAGGCTGGGAGCTACTCTCCCCCCTCATACTCTGAGCTCCTGGACCTCCTTTCCTCTTATGATCTCTTTTAACCTTCTCTGCCTTATACTTTTCTTCCATTTGTGTAGCTTTATCGATAATTGTAATCAAAGATGTGAATTCCGTAGCCAATAGAGCATTATGAAGCGAAGCATGCAATCCTCTCCTGAACCTGCTGATCAGATCTGCCTCAGTAGGAATAATGTGAGTAACATACCTACTTAGCCTGATGAACTCCTCTGCATACTCCTCTACTGATCTATCTCCCTGCTCCAACTACTCAAACTAAATCAAATTCTGGGTCTTCACTCCCTCTGTAATAAACTCATCAATCAACCCCTGACGAAACTCAGCCCATGTAAGAGGATGCTCACTATACAGTCTAGGCTCCATTCTATAGGAAAACCAGGTCCAAGCCTTCCCCTTTAACAATAATCCCACAACTTTAATATCAGAACAAGGTAGTCTCTTAACTACCTTCTCAAACCTCCTCTAGAAAATCTACTGGATCACTGCCTCTGTCGTCCTTGAACTCTGGTAAGTTTAGCTTTAGAAAGCTAAACATAGACACTCGACCCTCCTCAATAACTCTATGGCCTCCCTATATAGTAGGCTCCTTAGGAACCCTAACTGGCTGTACAGGAGTCGGTGCTACTGGTACTGCCTCTGGTGCAACAAATGGGGACACTGCTGCTGGAACTGGTGGTGGAGGTACATTCTGACTTTCCCGCCTCAAATCTACCAACTCTCTGCATAACCTCATCATCCTCCTCATCATCTCAACTCTCCAGGGATCATTGCCCCTCTTTGTATCCTCTGTAGTCTGTCAAGATCTGGACGAACCCTCTGAAACTGAGAACTCTTTGACTGACGACTCATTAGAGGCTACCTCTACCTCCCTGGTATCTCTATCCCTATCGTCGAACATCTCTGTAATCTGTCGAGAAAATAGAAAACATACTCAGTATATCACAGAAATGCAAAATACTGACTCATATAAGACAAATACAGCAAAAGACAACACAAGAATTCCTATGCTCCACGGTTTATTTAATTCTACCCATTTTGTACTTAGTCACTATTCCTCTGTAATTCAGGTACTATTCATCTGTAACCTAGAACTCTGATGTCTGTAACCTAATGCTCTGATACCACCTTTGTCATGACCCACTTCAGGATCGCGACAATCCTAGGACGCAGGAGATACCAATGGCGACCGGCACCCGCAGAACCCAATATCACATGCAATATCTAAAACCATTAGTTAATTAATCATTTTACTTAGTTACTATTCATTCTGTAATTCTATAAAACTATCTGTAATTATGCTTTTGGTTGTAACATCCATCATCATATAACATATCAATACTCAAATATCATATAATATCATACAACATGTTCATATCCTAATTGTCCCATACATACCCCATGGAGCAGCTAGATTATGAATATCAAAATACAGAATTCAAAATAATTTCATCGATAACCAAGATTGCAGAAATTCACAGAAAGTCTGAAATGAGGATTCTACTATCTACTCAGCACCTGAAATGGGAGATAATAAAAAAAAAGTGAGTATATAAGATACTCAGTGAATCTATATGCATCGCCAATGAATATGGTTTGGATCAATCTCAAATGGTAACAATAATGACAGTCAGTTAATATAATCAGATTTCAGAATCAATATCAGAAAATGACAAAATGGTCAATAGTCATATTAAAGGGAAAAGTGTAATATGGAAAGTCAGATAAAGGGCCAGAACAATATAGACTATATGTAAACATATAGTCTTCAGTCATATCAGTATCAGTAAGCATAAGACTAATCAGGTCTTACGGCTAGGACCATAACCCTTCCCAGCTAGGGCATCAGTAAACAATGTGCACATTGCCAATAGTATGTGCTCGCTACTCTGTCGGAGTGGCAGCTCTGTCAATCCATATTAAGGTCAATATAAGAATGAAATATGTCATTAGATACCATTATGTAACAATGATATCACCAATATCAATAATCACAATATCAATCAATTCAAGTGACAATTTGATCAAAGGAATGTTAATAACCAATAGGTAAGCAATAGTAATTGGTTTGGTAAACAACAAAGGTATGGAACAAAGATAGGTTATACATTGACAAATGGAAGGCACAATAGGTATGTCAATATCACTAGCGACAATGACATTCAAATTGGTAGGCCTATGGATGAAGGAATGATAGGCCAATGGGAAAACAACTAGGCATTTCATCAAACACATGGTGGGCACAAGAGGGCAAGCCATTAGATTAGGTTTTGGTGCAAAGTTGACATGCCCAATTCATCCAACAACAAGCTCACATTGTAGGCAACACAATAGGCAAAAAATATACAATATTAAACAACATTTAAGGAATCAAATTGGCTAAGGAATATAAAGGAACAATCAAACAAAACATAGGCAATGAATAGTAATTTTGGTTCGGCCAAAATGAGGATGTTGCATATGGTTTCCAATCAAAATTTCAATGATATAGGCATGTTAAATGATGCATATAAGACTCACCTAACACTCCAAATTGACTTGAAAAATTGGTTTCCCACTAAAAGCTTCAAAGGAGGCAAATATGGCAACTTGTGAAATCTTGATTTTCTACACCAAACCAATCACAAATTCATTATCCATTAGCCTCCAATTAACATATTCTAAGCTTAAACAACACAAACTAACACTAATTAATCAAGCTAAATCATACAACTTCAACCTAGGGTTTGAAATGAGGGAAAAGTTAACAAATGCATCAATTGATGCAATTAAACCTAAAACCCATCTAATTCAACCTCTAAATCATCTAAATAAGCAATAAAATCAAACAAACCAACTAGTTACCTTTAATGGAGGTTCCACCCGAATTGATCCTTCAATGAATCCTTGGTTTCCTTTGTGATTTCAAGCAAATCAATGATGGAGAATGGAAGAACAATGTTTGCTTTCAAGTTTTCTTTAGTTTTTCTTAAAGAAATTTGCCTAAAAATGGAGGAGAATTGGTGGTGAGAGGTTCGGCAATAACAAGGAGAAAGAAGAAGAAGAAGAAGAAAATTGATGGGAAAAAATGACTAAGGCATGCTTATATATTAAGAAAAAATGGCAAATTACCTTTTAGTCCTTAAACATTCAAATAATCATACTTTGACCCCAACTTCTTCTGTAATTTATTCTGACAATATTGTTGAGAATTGGATTTCAAAGTAGGGATTCAAAAGGCTTATTTTATTTATACTTATTTATAAAAATAGTTTCAGAGTCATTCTAAAACTCAGATAAACCAATTTTCACTATTCCCCTCAATGTTCCATTTATTTATGGTTTTGCCATTACTTACTTTTTCAGTGTTCCTAAATGTTTTTCTTCTCTTTCTTTTTACCATAATTACACATACATTTATGTGATCCTTTACCCCTAGTCAGAATCAGAAATTCAACTACTACCCGGACTGCTATTTTCTCGGTAGTGTTCCCGATACCGACGATTTCCAGAAAAATATTTCATTCGCTTTCTAACTGTGTTTCTAAAATTATTTCCAATCATTTCAATACTTTCAAACCATAAATTGAGAATTAAATCATGCATTCAAAATATGATTTCCTAGGGTATTACACTTCAGCGTGTGGAAACTCCCTTCATATGTACCCGTCCATTGGAATTTCATTTGCTTCTGAGTAAGCTTAGTCAAAGGTGCAACAATTTTGAAAAAGTCTTTCACAAACCTTCTATAATAGCCTTCCAAACTCAAAAAACTTCTAACCTCTAAAACATTCTTGGGTATAGGAAAATTAAGAATTACATCCATTTTCTTCGGATCAACTTTAAATCCTTTTTTGCTCACCACATGCCCAAGGAAACCAACGCTATCGAGCCAAAATTCACATTTGAATAACTTAGCAAACAACTGATGTTCCCTTAAAGTCTGTAACACAATTTGAAGATGTTCCTCATGCTCTTCCTTACTCTTAGAATACACAAGAATATCATCGATAAACACCATGACAAATTTTTCTATAAATGGCCTGACCACCTTATTCATCAGATCTATGAAAGCAGCTAGTGTATTAGTTAACTCAAATGGCAACACTAGAAACTCATAGTGTCCATACCTAGTTTGGAAAGTCATCTTCTATACATCTTCATTCTGAATCCTCAACTGATGATAGCCTGATCTCAAATCTATCTTGGAGAAATGACTAACACCCTACAATTGATCAAACAAGTCATCTATCCTTGGCAATGGATACTTATTCATGATGGTAATCTTGTTGAGCTACCTATAGTCAATACACAATCTCATTAAGCCATCTTTCTTCTTCACAAAGAGTATTGATGCACATCATAGAGAACTACTAGGTGTGATAAATCCCTTATCAAATATGTCTTGCAACTGGACTTTCAATTCTTTCAACTCAATTAGTGTTATAAGTTAAGGAGGAATAGATATCAGACTGGTGCCAGGTAGCAACTCAATACTGAACTCTATATCTCTATCTGGTGGCAATCCTGGTAACTCTTCAGGAAATACATCTGAAGACTCACTAACAACTGGAATATGCCCTATGTCTTTCACTTCCTTCTGAGTATCTCGGACATAAGTCAAATACCCTTGGCAACCCTTCCTCAACAATCTCTTCATCCCAATAGTGGATATCACATTATACGCTACTTTCTCTCCCCTTAGAACTCAAACTCCTCACCCAAAGGTGGCTTAAAAATAATCTTCTTCCCATTACAATCTATAGTGGCATAATGCTTGGATAACCAATCCATGCCCAAAATCACATAAAATTCCAACACAGGCAATTCAATCAAGTCCACATTCAAACTCTTGCCACTTATGCTAACCACACATGAAGGATACAAGTTTTGAACTTCAATCTCTTCCTCTAAAAGAGTATAAACAACCAATGCATTCTCAAGCAATTTATATGGCACATGTAACTTTTTAGCAAAACAAGATAATACAAAAGAATGCGTAGCTCTTGAATCAAACAACACTCTAGCATTCAAAACTTGAATTGGAAGAATATATGTAACAATCGTATTGGATGTCTGGGCCGCATGTTGTGCTAAAGCAAAAAATCTTCTTCTGCTCTGCAAATAGGTTCTGACCCTTAAGCTTGTGCCACATGCTGACTTGATCCTTTGCCAGCCACTAGAGTCCTACCCAAAACACCTAGGCTTAAGCCTAGCTGATGGCCAAAACTCCTCTCCCTATCCATCTGAACTGTAGTATGAGAAGTCTGGGGTCTAGCTCTAAAAAGTGGTTGTGAAAAATTCTTAAGGTAATGACCATGTTGTCCACATCCATAACATGCTCCTTAATCAAAGTAACAAGGTCCCTTATGGAGCTTACCACACCTAGGACATAAAAGGTTAGTAGTCCTAGATAGCACAAAACTGATTGTACCATAACTCATCTGAGGCGCGAGTCTGGGGCTATTCTGAATCTGCTGTTATCTCTCTGAAGGTCCTCTGTACCCACTTTGAGGAGCTGATTGATGAGTTACTCCCATGCTCTTCACCCCACTTTCCTACTTAGATGAACTGCCCATTTTAGCTTTCTTCTTCTCTTCTCTCTTAGATCCTACCTCTATCTCCCTATTCTCAATTACTATAGCTTTATCCACAAGATAAGAGTATGAGTCAAACTCAAAGGCAGCTAGAAATTTGAACAAAGGGGTTATCAATCCTCTACAAAATCTTTGAATCCTTGCCGCTTCTGTAGGCATTAAAGCTGGAGCAAACTTACTCAATTAGCTGAACTTTCATTCATATTCTGAAACAGTAATGCCAAGAGTCTGAACTAACCTCTCAAATTCAATGGATTTGGCTTTCCTTTTGCTTTCCAGAAGGAATTCATTCATTACCAAATCCTTGAACTGCTCCCATGACAATTCCTCATTACTGTGGAGTAAATCAGAAAT
The DNA here is from genome assembly GCA_948193065.1 of Aleurites moluccanus. Taxonomy (NCBI): domain Eukaryota; kingdom Viridiplantae; phylum Streptophyta; class Magnoliopsida; order Malpighiales; family Euphorbiaceae; genus Aleurites; species Aleurites moluccanus. The sequence continues at coordinate 4,129 of CANXYC010011989.1, read as the reverse complement.
GCTTCTCTTATACTATTCTTTAGCCTCTTCCTTTATTAAATAACCAACAAACTCGATGGTTCTCCTATCGTGGGTCCTCAAAATATGTACCATCTCTTCTGATAAATTTATAGGATCCACCTTGCCTCTATACTCTGAGGGATTAAGCTTAAGAAACCTCTCAAAAGATACCTCCTCTACTTGAGGTACAACTGGTGGTGGAATTATAGGAGGAATTATAATCTCTAGAGCTACCTATACTGGAAGTACTTACTGTTGTCTCTACTGAGTAATGAATTCGTCTATCATCTCATAGTTCCTCTGTAACTGATCTAACTATTGGGCCATATTAACCACATCCACTTATGGCATAGGAGGAACGTCATTACCACTAATCCCACTTACAAAACCCTCCTTATAAAGCAAATCTCGCCTAGGGCGACCTCATCTTTTACCACATCATGGAAGTATCTCGATACTGATAAGAACAAATAACTTAGACTCATAATGTATACTTAACGCAAATTTACACCAAAGGAATACACAACACTAACAGGACATGAATCCTATGTTCCATAGTTATCTTAATCAACACTTAGAACAAACACATCTATCTAGCTATCTTAAGAATTATAAACCTATAACTTTGATACCACCTTTGTCACACCCTAAAATCAATGATGTGACGATCTTAGGGTAAGGGTAGGCATAAAGCCACTATAAACCCATAGAACACAACATAACCTGGATCTCATACTCATCATATTCAAATATACCTGATATATATAATCATGTGTAGTCATTCTTATAAATCATATAATCATCATTATATCTTCATATCATAATATTTCCTCTTGTTCTCTACCGATCAAAAGACACATATAACATCAATATGGAACAAGAGAAACTCTACAAAACGTGCCAATCTAGGCAACAAAAGAATACATCTTTAATGTTAACTATAGAGCTTCTAATAATACACTTCTCATTAGACATAAGTATATAACATAAATATAATGTTTAGCAAAATTACATCCAAAAGTCTTCTTGTGGAAAATAAGTCAATAAGCTCTATCTTTTACATTAGCTCTCTCTCGAGCTACACTATCACCTGAAATCCACAAAATATGAGTGAGCCTTCAACCTAGTAAGATATAAATATGCAATACTTTAGGTTAAACCAAAGAACTTAGATATCATAGTCATAAATATATTTATACTTGGGCATGAAAGAGTTATAAGAAGAAGAATCTATAAACTTGTACTTGAAAGGACATGAGTGCTTATAACATTCCAACACTATCAAATCATATCATGTAATAGAACTGATATCATGAAAATGCATAGATAACCTTGCTACCTTATTGTGACACATATGCTTGGCCGAGCATATGCCTAGAGCTTGTGGCCTCCTCTAGGTGGAACACTAATAAAAACCTTTCAACTAAGTTCTCATTATACACATTTGACCAATGAATTGACTCTTATCGGGAAAAGCGTTCTATACATACTCATGAGTTCATAAAGCTTAGAATTCTCAAAGAACATATTGGTCACAAGACCATCAAACATATAACATATATATATAGTTCATTTGTACAAATAAGTTTCATTATGAAATTGGTCCAAAGAGAAATAACCAAGCTATTTTCCAACATACAAGTGGCTACTCATAGAAAACGTGAAAGAATTTATCAAATAGGCTATTAAACATGTATTTCATTTTATAGAGAACATATATAGAGATTTAACAATATATCTCATAAGGAGCAAAATGCATACACATTGTTCAAACATGCATACATATTATTCATATTTACCTCTAAACAATTATCCTTGCTAATCCACTCAAACAATTGAGTAAGGAGTAGTCATTCATATTCTTTTGAATTCTTCTCTCCTAAACCAAAATCCCTAAAAATCAAAATTAGAATTTTGCCCAAACATGCTCATACAAGATAAATCTTTATGATTCTAAACATCTTTAAGAGTCTAAATATGATTTATAACATCAATTTAATAATTTTTTAGAAGAATATTGAAAATTGGAATGAATAGTTACTATTCACCCAAAATTTTAAATCCATGAATCTTTCTTATAAACCATAATAAATACCTTTTAATACTTATAAACAACTTATATACATCTATTTTAGCCATGAATTAATTTAACTTGTACTTAGAAATGAGTTTGGAATAACTACCTTGAAACCCTAGAAAGAGAGATTTTTGAGAAATCTGGAATATTAGTATTTCTGGAGGTTTGATTCTTGAATCTTGAGTTATTTAAGATATAATAAATGTTTAAGAAGAGAAATTAATGAGTGAGTGGGTGGTTAAAATGTATTTATGAAGAAAGAGAGAAGGCAAGACGAAATAGAAGAGCTAAAAATGAAGAAATGAGGTTCGAGTATATATAAGCCCAAGTCTTCATAGCCGTGAAGAGAGGCTTCATGGCCGTGAAGGCTACTGTTCACGCTTGGGATCAAAAACTATTTTCACTATAGTGAAAGGGTTCTTCAAGCCCCATAAAGAAAAATATGAGGAAACTTGAAAATCATACAGAAAATATTCTCATGATGGTGAAATGATGCTTAACGCCCATGAAGGATGCTTCACACATGTGAAGATATACTTCATGCCTGTGAATACATGTTTCACACCCATGAAGACATGTTTCATGCCTATGAAGAGACTGTTAAGTAGAAATCCCTCATGTTTCTCCATTCTAACTTGTCTAAAACTCAAACAACTCAACTAAACCATACATAACAATTTAAACTCAAATATAACTCATCATATATCATCATAAATCTATTATAAGAGTAATCTATACTCAACATACATTTTTGGAGTATCTATCATGCACATACGCATATGGAATCATCTAACATGTATCAAATAAAATACGAGTAAATCTAATACACACATTCTCAACCAAGCAACCCAAACACTGGATATTGTATTAATTATCACTAATTAATTACTTATTATTTATGAATAAATATTTGTGATTAACTATTAATAACTAATTAATAATCATTTGGCATTTGTAATATACTTTTAAAGTTTAAAAACTAAGTATTGAAATAATATAATTGCTATAAATTATAGAATGTATAGAAAATTTATAATTAAATAGTAATTAATGATGTAATAATTAAATTTTAATAGGATAATTAATAATTTTTTTAATTTTTTAAGTCTATATGGAATCTAATTTAAATTACATGTATAAAAGTTAATATAAAATTTTGGTAATAATCTAGTTGACAATAGAATAACAAGTAATTATAAAAAATTAAAAAGTATATATAAATTATACTGAAATTAATAAAGATTTAAATTTAAATGTAAAATTTAATTAATTTGAAATTACATAAAAATTCAGGAAATATATAAATATTGAAAAATCTTGGGTTATATGCTAATGTTTAGCATTATGTTTTTTAATATATTTATATATATACTCAATGTAATAAGATTTATATTCAAATAATATAAAATAATTAACTTGAAAATTTATTAAAAAATATTCTAAAATTTAAATATATTTTAAAATGTAATAAAAATTATTAGTAAATATTCTAAAATATATTTATATTCTTATTACATAAATTTAATAAAATTATTTAAGTTGTTTGTATTTGATTAAGATTCTCAACATTAGATTTCTTGAGTTGTATTCTCACTTTTACCATTATATTTTTTTAATATATATTAAAAAGCCTAAAAAATTAGGTCAAATCCGGACCGGTAAACAAATATAATAAGTAGTTTTGATAACAACTATCATAAATTTTTATTTTATTTTAAATTTTTTTTATTTAATGAAAATAATGAATTGCATAAATTTTTAAAAATTCTTAAATAGATTACAAACTTAATAAAAAATAATAATTAAAGAAAATATATTAATAAAATATTAAGCTAATACAATGAATTGAAACTTGTTTAGGTGAATATATAATTGTTGGATCAATTCGCAGATTTATATATATATATATAATTTTTTATTTTTATCTTTATATATATATATATATATATATATATATATATATATATATATATATATATATATATATATATATATATATAAAAAAAAAAATATAAAATATATATATAAATAGAAAATAAAAAAATAATATTT
>CANXYC010011922.1:0-14363 GCA_948193065.1 Aleurites moluccanus | reverse complement strand
TTATTTCGTGGGGCTTGCGTTTCCAAGATGCTTTTATGTAGTGAAAATGCTACAACTTTAAGGTGCATTTTTGTGGAATATGAATGGGAAAGCTCCAAGTTTTTATAAAAGTCCAAGATAATTTATAGCTGAAGGAGATATATAGAATTGTAGAAAAATTGTGAATTCTAATTCGTATTGACCTTTAAATTATATTAAAAATAGCAGCAAACAGGCAACACATTATAAGATTTTCAGATTTATTAAAAAATATAAATATTTGAAATAAAATAATAATTGGTTTGAATGATAAGAATTTAGATAATGGATTTAAATTTGGATTAAATTTTTTATTTGGATTATTAAAATTAATTGAATTTAGGTTTGATTTAAATTTTTAGTGAAATCTAACCCTTTAAAATTTTAATATTTCAGATATTTTTTTTTATCTAGTTATTTCAAATCTACTATCTTTATTTTTAACCTAAAATCTCTATTATTTATTTTTAATTTTAAATCTAAAATTTTAAATTTTTACTCTTTTTATACAAAAATTTTATAAATTTATAAATTTCAAATCATAAATTTAAAATATGAGATTTTAAATTAAAATTTTAAATTTAAATTTATATATCTAAATATAAATTAAATGAAATTATACCCGAATAGGGTACGAGTCACCAAAGTGGAGGACAAGGTGGGAGTCAACCATTCTTGTTTGAAGGGGCCAAGAGTTTATTGCAAATTTTTTTTGTCTTTATGTAATATAATTTTGGGTTCAAGACTAAATAAAAAAATAATAGATCCATATTTATGATATGGATTTTGTATATTTATTCACCCACATAACTTTAAATTTAATTTATTTAAAAAGATTTTGGGTTTAAAACTAAATAAAATATAGTGAAATACGAGTTTTGTATATTTATTGGCCTACATAACTTTGAATTTAATAATATATGAATGAGCCACATATGAAAAATATTAATTTTCAATACTTAAAATGTATTAGCTTTAATGAACTAATGTTGGATCTGGGCCACAGTTCCGCCATTCCTGGAAGAGAAATAGTAGAAATTTAGCATGTAGAAATGCTATAAATTAAGTCTAATTCTACATATTTCCTAGTATTGAGCTAATTGTTCTTAATTGGACAGTAGTAATTATTATTTGTACTTCCTTTCTCAAATCCTTTCTCTTCTTCTCCACACTCTCACTTTTATTCTCATTTGTACATCACAATTCACAAAGAAAGCTTATACCAAAATACCCAAATGAAAAATGCTTAGGAACTATCTTCACTAAGTCATGAAGTAAATCCATATATAAAAAATTCAACGAAGTTTCAGGAAACCATTTCAAGATCTTGAGCAAAATCAAACTTCTTCATCTTAATAACTATCAAGCTTCTTCATAATTTTGTTTTAGTTTTTTTATTCTGTTTGTTTCTTGGGAAAATGTGGGAAAACCAATGTTGTTTATTAAAAATTAGAATTGCAAAACCAGATTGAATCTATATTTGTGGATGGGACAGATGCAAATGTGGAAGATGATAATGATTGGTCTGTGGAGAGGGGTATTTTGAGTATTTAAATAAATATTTTAATTAAATTTTAACTTTTGAAATTTGACAGACGGAGAAGACATCAAAAATGGACGGAATAACCTCACAGTTTAATAGAATCAAAATACAGTGATTTTATAATATAATTTTGAAAACATATGGACTTTTTAATGCAATATGACAAAATATAAAAATTTTATAGTAATTATTCCTTTTTTAAATGATATTCATAAATAATTTTCTTAATAAATTTTATTTATATTCACAATTTAATTAACATTAAAAAATAAAAATTATAATAATATTCTAAATAAAAATAAAAAAATTAATAAGAAATACATTTTATTAGTCAAATCCATTAATATACAATATAAAACTTTATCATCCATCCACATTCTTCATCTGAAAACCAACTGCTGGCCGCTATGCCCATATTTACTAGAGAATTTAATTTTTGACCAATTAAAAAAAATTAAGTACATAAGAATGATAACTCCAAGTAATTAAATTTTATATTGTTTTGCACATCAAGTGAACCAAATGAGTCTCATTTCTTGGATGAAAATGGTGCCGTTGATGATGTGGATGGCTATTCAACTATCTCTCTTTTGATTATGACTACCAAGCCTTCATGGTAAGCCTACTAGCTCCATTTCCAAACTTGCATAAGTTGAATAAAAGCAGCACAAACACGGAAGATAAGGATTAAAAAACAAAATAACTGATTTGCTATTCCAATTTCAATAATCGTGTTGGAGAAACTAATAAGCAAATATTAATTAGTATGTGATATCATACCTTGGGATAAGAATACTTAAAAATATACTACCAGCTGCATATTAGCAAGAGTACAATAGTTGAAACTACAACTGAGCGCAAAATCAACCGACTACAGGCAATTGCTAATACTCTAGTGAGTGTTATTGTCCACGGTTGAAACCTAATTGCAAAAAGATGAAAAGGAATCAAATAACATACCTGAACGTTTGTTTGTTGAGTAGAGTTTACAAATAAATAATCTGGAGAAGGAGAACCAAATGAAAGAGAGCCTAAGGGTGAGAGGAAGAAGAGTGGCGACTGTGTTAAAAGATTTTAGTTTCATTTGTTTGGGTAATTAAAAAAAATTAAAATTATTTTTCTATTTTTTTAATTGCAATATATCTCCATTTAAAAATATAATTTACTTTACAAGACTAATTTTTATCATCTCTATATATTTCTTTTTTAGGAAGTCGCCTCCATATTATTAATTAATAGGTCATAGGGGCGATATAAAAAATAATCTCTAATAAATATCTTTATATGTCAATTTATAAATAATAAGGAAATAATATAAAAAATCATCTCCTAATTAATTTATTTTTTAATTTTAAGAGACAAATGTTTATTAGTCGTGTCTAATATTTGTCTTCTTTTCTTATATATTTTGTAGTGACATCAATGTATTGGATGTCTCTGACAATAAATTGTCTGGGAATATTCTTGAAACATGAGGTGATTGTTTGAGCGTAGAAACCCTTAATATGCAGGGCAACTTCCTCCGAGTAAACATTCCTCCGTCAATTGCTTCCTTAAAAGGTCTTCAACGTTTGGACTTATCAAGCAACAATTTAACAGGAAGTATTCCGATAGGGTTAGAGAAGCCCTATATTTTTTTTTTTTTTTTTTTTTTTTGCAGAAGCTAACATAATCATTCCATGAACTGAAGATGCCATCATTGCCTGTCTGTGTTTTGAATTCCATAAGTGCAAGTCTGTCAGTCTCATTTCCCAAGTTATTGAAAAAATCAGCAGGTTGCAAGCATAGTATACTTAAAGAAATTAAGACAACCAATTGAACATTAACATTAAGTTGTTCCATTAATAAATTGGGCAAATTATAATTTAGTCCATGAATTTTGATCATAATAATGAAATGATTCTTATATTTTGAGAAATACATGATTACATCCCTATATTTTGCTGTATCAGACTATTTAGTCATTCCATCTATTTCTACTGTTAAATACCTATAGAAAGACTAAAATATACTTTATTCACCCTTAAATTCTCCATTCCATCTATGGCAACCATTAACAAGAGCCACATTTATCCCTCCATATTATTTACAAGCAATTTCCAATTGCAAGTAAATAAAAAAAGAAAAATTATTCAAATTTCAAACTGAAATTTTCATCACAACCTAAAAATTTAATTTTCAAAAAAGACACACCTATTAAACCTCCTTCTTAAATCAATAAATAACAATATGAGAATAATATTACTAATAATGAAGAGAAAAAAATAAAATCCAGTTCAAAAATCTAAAAATTGTTTTTAAATTATGGGTTAAGAGAGAGTGGTTAATAATGAATAGTATTGATGGGTAATTGTGGATTGCAGAGGAAAAAGGAAAGAAACGAGGGTAATTTAGGATAAAATTTTAATTTTTTAATTTTAATTTTTTTTTAATTTATTTTTAATAGAAAAGATAAAAAAATAGACGGAAAAATTATATAGTCTTACAGAATAAAAATATAGGGACTCAATCATGTATTTCTCAAAATACGAGAACCACTTCATTGTTAGAATCAAAAGTCAGGAACTAAATTATAATTTACCCTTATAATATTGAATGATTTCATTACTAGCTATAGTGGCATTAGTTAATATTAGTTGTGAACATCTTGATCATGCATGTCAACAGTACGTATATTTAACTCCATTTCTATAACACGGATAAGGAAACTCCAAGTCTTTATTGAAGCCCAAGGTCATATATACGGCCAAAAGAGATAATAGCGTGTGCCAGGGCTAGAACTGTGTGATAGTTCAAGCCCAGGAAAAAAAAAATCAGTAATTTATTGAAAAATTTTCGTTTGGTCCACTCAAATCTAATTTTTTATACATAAAAATTTTTTCAACCCATTTAAATTAATTTTTTATTTTTGTCTGTGTGTGTGGTAAAATTGTATGGTGTAAAATTACAATGTGGACTGGGGAATGCCAGTAAGATATATAAGAGGAGAATGAAGTGGTAATGGAGGGATTTAGAAGGGTAAGTGAAGTGGATTTAGACAGAGAGAGATGTGGCCATTGGGTAAGGTAAACATAGGAAGGGTGTTTTAGGTAGTAAAAAATATTATTATATAACAAAATTTTATTTTCTGCATTGACTCACAGGAAAATATTTAAAAAAATGGGGAGAAGCAAAATTAAGAAATGTTTTAAATAATTTTTTAAAAAAAATAATTCGTTAATTAAGTTAAATTGTATTGATTAAATAATAATTTATTTAAAAAAAAACGAAAAACAAAAAGCCATTTTCAATGCTAACTGCCAAGGCCAAAATGATTAACAGACGAAGAGGGCAAGAAGCACAATTCTTGTGGTGGATCAATCATTCAATAACACTACTGTTGTTTGGAAGTTCTTTATATAGGGCTAGAAGCCGAATATACTGCCTATCAATTATTTCAAAGGTCAGCGAGTTCTATTAATGGGTTTGTATTTTTTACATTTAATGGGCTGGACCCATATAAGCCCAACAAATGCCAAGCTTGTTCTTAAGCAATATGATTTAGTTGATATATACACGTACCGCTGTATAAAAATTAATTAAATCAACTAAATTTAATCTATCCAATTTAATTGAAACTAAAAATCATGATTTTATTATTAATATGGTTCAGATTTATTTAAAATATAGTTAATTTAATTTTTAATTAGTTAAATTAAATTTTTAATTTGATTATAGTTTGAATATATGAAAAAAATCGATTAAAACTAAACCGAATATGTATGTAAATTCTAATTTTATAGGAATTTTTTTATATTAAATTTTGAGATTTTTTTTTATTTTTTTAAGTTAATTTTTATTATATAATATAAAATTTTTATTTATTTAAAATATAATTATTTTTGTTTCAGTCTTTCATAAATATATTTGAAATATAATTTTATGTTATAAAAATTTTTTAATTTATATAATATTTATTTTTTTACAATTTTTGCTTTATAGATCAAACTGATTTTTCAAACCAAAATTTTAGAATATTAATTTGAATAATTTTTAGCCTTATTTAATTTGGATATAGTTTAAATTATTTACAAATTGATATTAATTTATTTGATTAAAATTATTCAGCCTAAATCGATTAAATTGAACCATAAATATCCCTATCAACATCTATTGTGGATTATAAGTTAGGAAATTAGGTTGGAAGTCAAAAAAAAAAAAAAAATTTGGCTCCTGCTATATTAAAAAAGTTTTGTTATTTGTTTTTTTAGGAAATAGTTGTTTTTTAGTTAGTTGTTGGACTCTTTATAAAAAATATTCTAATTTAGATTTTTTTAAAATAATACATACTTATATAAATAAAAAGACTAAATTATTATAATAAAAAATATTTAAATAAAAAATAACTATTATTATTTATACATAATAGCCATTAAACATGTTAACAGAATCAATAATAATAATTTTGTTAAATACTTAATAATAATCAACCATAACTATCAACTAATAATTATTAGTAATAATTAATAATCGCTACTAACAATTAAATCAAATTAAAATTAAAATTTTAAGCAACAAATAATAAAATATTTTATTCTTAAAACTAGGCTGACATACTTGTATTATATATTTGCAATTTAGTGGCTAAAATTTGCAATTATTTTGCTTAGGCTTACCAAGTCAATGTCTTCATTTACTCGCCTCTTGGAAAATTCCCCACACGTAAAAATGATAACATAGAATATATAATAACTATAGGATAGTTACTCTGTCTTTTACTTTTTAGCCTTTTGTTTTCATATCTCATCAATATTTTTATTTATTTATTTGCTGAAGGGTTTTTTGAACAGGAAAAGGAGGAAATGAAAATAGAAGCCATGAAAGTTAAGAAGTGTTGAAGGCCATAGAGTGGTGCATACAAGCTTTTTGGACATTTGTAAAATCAGATAACAAAAAGCCTTGGTGAAAATTAAGAAGTTCCCTTTGGTGGAGTTGTCCACCTGTAGAGGACCTTAAAGATTTGAAATTATTAACTGATATCACAAGGAATTTCCAAAAGGTAATTTTTTAAAATTAATATAAATAAATTAAAAAGTAAGATAACATATATGTTGGCACAAATTTAATCATTAAACTACTTATAAAATTCAATATCAAATAAATTATTTTGCTGTATAATAAATAAATCTTGTAAATTTGCTCCCTTTGAAATTTTTTTATATATTAATGCTATATTTATTTTAATTCTATTAATAAATTCATTTCATTTGCAGATGAATTTCAAATAAAATTTGTTTGAAAATAAATTATCATATTTGGTATATTAAATAATAAATATAAAATTTATTTCAAATGAAGTAAATATTATATTTGGTATAATTTTAAAATTTATTTTAATATTTTATTTGGTCAAAAAATCCCAACATTTATATTATTTATTTACTTATTTTCTTTATAAAAATTTCATATTATATTAATAAAAATACAATTATTTATAATTCAATTTAATATTTATCAATAATATATTTTTATATATATTATTTTTTTTTTAAAACAAAATACAATTTTGACCATAAATAATTAAATTACTGGATGACTTGCTGATTTTTCTCTCCATTTCCTGTTTCTATTTTTCTTTCTATTGACAATTTAGGTGGTCATTTCTACAAGTCCATACCATCCATGATTTATTTCGTGGGGCTTGCGTTTCCAAGATGCTTTTATGTAGAGAAAATGCTACAACTTTAAGGTGCATTTTTCTGGAATATGAATGGGAAAGCTCCAAGTTTTTATAAAAGTCCAAGATAATTTATAGCTGAAGGAGATATATAGAATTGTAGAAAAATTATGAATTCTAATTCGTATTGACCTTTAAATTATATTATAAATAGCAGCAAACAGGCAACACATTATAAGATTTTCAGATTTATTAAAAAATATAAATATTTGAAATAAAATAATAATTCGTTTGAATGATAAGAATTTAGATAATGAATTTAAATTTGAATTAAATTTTTTATTTGAATTATTAAAATTAAGTAAATTTAGATTTGTTTTAAATTTTTAGTGAAATCTAACCCTTTAAAATTTTAATATTTCAGATATTTTTTTTTATCTAGTTATTTCAAATCTACTATCTTTATTTTTAACCTAAAATCTCTATTATTTATTTTTAATTTAAATTTTAAATTTTAAATTTTTACTCTTTTTATACAAAAAATTTATAAATTTATAAATTTCAAATCATAAATATAAAATATGAGATTTTAAATTAAAATTTTAAATTTAAATTTATATATCTAAATATAAATTAAATGAAATTATACCCGGGTAGGGTACGAGTCACCAAAGTGAAGGACAAGGTGGGAGTCAACCATTCTTGTTTGAAGCGGCCAAGAGTTTATTGCAAATTTTTTTTGTCTTCAAATACAAATTAAATGAAATTATACCCGTGGAGTGTACGAGTCACCAATAGTGGAGGACAAGGTGGGAGTCAACCATTCTTGTTTGAAGGGGCCAAGAGTTTATTGCAAATTTTTTTTGTCTTTATGTAATATAATTTTGGGTTCATGACTAAATAAAAAAAAAAAATAGATCCATATTTATGATATGGATTTTGTATATTTATTCACCCACATAACTTGGAATTTAATTTATTTAAAAAGATTTTGGGTTTAAAACTAAATAAAATATAATGAAATACGAGTTTTGTATATTTATTGGCTTACATAACTTTGAATTTAATAATTAGGAATGGCAATGGGGTGAGGGCGGGGGAATCATCCCCATCCCAACCCCCGCCTTAGCGGAGAATTTCTGTCTCCGTTTCCATTTCACATATGGAAATAATTTAGTCTCCATCTCCATCCATATCCCTGTGAGATTCTCGTTTTCCGCTTAAATTTTATATTACTAAATTTATTTATATTTATAAAATTCATAAATAATAGCTAAAAATATGAAAAAATTTATTTAGAAAATATTAATAAATTCAAACACACAAAATATCAACTAAATATAATTAAAATATAAATATTTTAATACATCAAAAATATTCAGTAATATTTTTTAATAAAATATTAAAAATTCAGCATACATTAAAGTATGAGTACTTAAACAAATTTAATTTAATAAGTGTTTTCAATAAACTCTAACAACCTCATAAAAATTATTTTTTGAATAAATTATTCCTTATATATATATATATATATATATATATATATGTGTGTGTGTGTGTGTTATATTAATTAATATAAGAAATAATTAAATAAATATAATAATTAACTAAATATAATAACAAGTTTCCACGGGTGGGAAATACACTTCCCGTCCCTGCTAATGGGAAAAAAATATTTCTCATCTCCGCTCTCATGAAGAGACAAATCGAGAAATTCTCACCCCGTTCGGACAAATCCCCGCGGACATCGAATATGTGAATGAGCCACATATGAAAAATATTAATTTTCAATACTTAAAATGTATTAGCTTTAATGAACTAATGTTGGATCTGGGCCACAGTTCCGCCCTTGCTGGAAGAGAAATAGTAGAAATTTAGCATGTAGAAATGCTATAAATTAAGTCTAATTCTACATATTTCCTAGTATTGAGCCAATTGTTCTTCGTTGGACAGTGGTAATTATTTTTTCTACTTCCTTTCTGGCACAATGGTCAATAGTACTTCAATCACAGCACAATTTCATCCTCCCATAATTGATTTAAAAGATATGGAATTTTGGCCTTCAATCATCAGTATTCATGTGCTCGTCTTAATTTCTGTAAGCATCTTATGCCTGAAACCTTCTGATTGCTTCAGTAAATTGGGAAATGAGACTGACAGACTTGCACTTATGGAGTTGAAAACCCAGATTGAAATAGGCAGTGACCCACATGAAATTTTCAGCTCATGGAATGATTCTGTCAGCTTCTGCAAATGGCAAGGCGTTGCTTGTGGCCGTAAACATAAGAGAGTTACAAGTCTAAACTTACAGGGGCTGAGCTTGCGAGGTACAATATCTCCTTATATAAGGAATCTCAGCTTCTTAAGCTACCTCAACCTTGCTAATAACAAATTCCATGGAGAAATTCCCCAAGAAGTTGGCTACCTGTTCCGACTGAAAGTTCTCAACCTGACGAACAACACATTTGAAGGAGAAATTCCAGCCAACATCAGCTACTGCTCAGTGCTCAGGATCATTGATTTGGATGTCAACAGCTTGTCTGGGAAAATTCCTGCTCAGCTAGGCTCTTTAAAGAAGCTTGTTTCACTTTACCTTGGAGCAAATAATCTCACAGGAAAGATCCCACATTCATTTGGAAACTTATCGTCCCTCAGAGATTTTTCTGTCAGATATAATCATCTGGAAGCAAATATTCCAAATGAATTAGGACGACTAAAAAGCTTGAGTTTCTTCAGTATTGCTGCTAATAATCTTAATGGTACAATCCCTCCCACACTGTATAATATATCATCTATCACCAGGTTTTATGTTGGTATTAATAAACTAAATGGGAGTCTCCCAGAAAACATAGGAATCCATCTTCCCAATCTGCAACGAATTGGCTTGGGTGCAAACCAGTTCTATGGAAGCATTCCAGCTTCATTGACCAATGCTTCTCAGCTTCAACTATTTGACATCTCAGACAACTTTTTCACAGGAATGATTCCCAACAATCTAGGAGATCTTCAGGGTCTTCAACGCATTAATTTGGAATCAAATTTTCTAGGCAATAATACAAGTCAAGATTTGAGTTTTATATCATCTTTGTCCAACTGCACCAATATAAAAGAACTATATTTTGACAGAAATAATTTTAGTGGTCTATTACCAAGCTTGATAGGAAATCTGTCTACCCTTCAACACCTAGGTATAGGAACCAACCAAATATCAGGAAGAATCCCTGAAGAGCTAGGGAATCTCATTAGTTTGCATATATTAGGTCTGGAGAAAAACTTCTTTTCTGGTACCATCCCATTTTCTATTGGGAAGCTTCAAAATTTGCAAATGTTTTATTTGGGTGCAAACGAACTGTCCGGAGAAATCCCACCTTCCATAGGCAACATCTCCCAGCTATATGACCTTGATTTATCAGTAAACAAACTACAAGGAAACTTGACATCAAGCATAGGGAATTGTCGAAATCTGCAGTTTTTTGATGTTTCAGATAATAACTTGACTGGTCTCATACCCCGACAGATCATTGGTCTCTCCTCTCTATCAACAGGCCTTGACTTATCACATAACTCATTCACAGGCCCTATACCCCTAGAAATTGGAAAACTAAAAAATATAAATGCATTGGATGTCTCTGAGAATAAATTGTATGGGAAAATTCCAGAAGCAATAGGTGATTGTCCCATGCTAGAAAAGCTTAATATGCAAGGTAACTTCTTTCAGGGACACATTCATTCATCTTTTGCTTCACTGAGAGGTCTCCAACTTTTAGACCTGTCAAGAAACAATTTATCAGGAAATATTTTAAAGGAGATAGAGAAGCTTCCTTTTTTGCAATATTTGAATCTTTCTTTCAATGATCTTGAGGGTGAAGTGCCAAAAGAAGGAGTTTTTAGCAATTCAAGTGCATTTTCACTTGTAGGAAACACCAAGCTCTGTGGGGGTATCCCAGAATTGCAGCTGCCAGCATGTCTGGTCAAACAAAAGAAACACTGGTCTCTCATTGTGATAATCATTATCACCACCTGTTCAATTGTCAGTTTCATGATAGTAATGTCTTTACGTATTTTCTATCGAAGCAAGTCAACAATGAATCCAAGTTTCACACCTTCAATTGCAGATAGGCTTCCTCAATTTTCATACAAAGATCTCTTGCAAGCAACAGGGGGGTTCTCTTTAGAAAATTTGATTGGACGGGGTAGTTTTGGTTCAGTATATAAAGGAAGTCTTGATTGGGAGGAAAACAAGATAATTGCTATAAAAGTACTAAACCTTCAACAACATGGAGATTCCAAGAGCTTCATAGCTGAGTGCAATGCATTGAGAAATATCAGGCATCGAAATCTAGTAAAGTTGTTGACATACTGCTCCAGCATTGATTTCAAAGGCAACGACTTCAAAGCACTAGTATTTAATTTCATGGAGAATGGGAGTTTGGACACATGGTTGCATCAACAGGAAAATGGTAATAGTCATGCACAAAATTTAAACTTTCTTCAGAGACTTCAGATTGCGATTGATGTGTCATCTGCATTGCATTATCTTCATGATGATTGTGAAACACCAATCATCCATTGTGATTTGAAATCAACTAATATTCTGCTCGACAATGATATGACTGCTCATATTGGTGATTTTGGATTAGCGAGGCTCCTTTCCAAAACCATCAATAATTATTCTCAATGCCAGACTAGTTCAATTGGGATAAAGGGAACAATTGGCTACATCGCTCCAGGTACAATTTTTATACTTCGTTATGATATTACTATACATACAAATGACACATGTAGAGCACCCCTCCACAATTTTTTAAAGAAAAACAGAACAGAACAAAACAATGGAAATATGGGGCAAGGTAATTATTTTCACTTATAATTTAGATTACAGTAAAAAAGCAGTGTAGTTTTCCAAATCCTAAAACAGTTTCATAGAATTTATAAAGTATTGTCCACCTAATGTAGAGATATGCAGGCATGCACCCTTGTTCTATGTAATGAAATACTTCGATTCTAAATTTTCGTTTTCCGCATTATGAACAGAAGTTAATTAATTATCTGAATTTACAATGAACATTTTCAAGCTCAAAAGTGAACTCTAAATTCTTCCATATTCAAAAGAGAAACTATATATTTCTTATTTACTAGTTTAGCAAAACTGAGGATATATGCGTTTGCAGAGTATGCAACAGGAAGTGAGGCAACAACAGCTGGAGATGTGTACAGCTTTGGAATCATTTTGTTGGAGATATTCACTGGAAAAAGTCCTATTGATGACGTGTTTACAGATGGTTTGAATCTCCACAATTTTGTTAAAGCCAAGCCCCCAGGACAAGTTATACAAGTTTTGGATCCAAAACTTATTGCAACAGGAGATTTTGAGTCAGCAGAAAATATGGGTGATCATCACAATCCAATAGAAATCCAAGAACAAAATATTAATTTGAGAGTAGAGGGAAGCATTAATGTGCAAAAGTGCATAGTATCAATCCTTGAAATTGGACTCACATGCTCATCAGAACAACCAAGAGATCGAATGAATATGAGGGATGTCACAAGAAAATTAAATGTAATCAAGAATGCTTTCCTTCACGGAAGGACTGGATGAGGCGAACAGATTAGATCTTCATTAATAAGAGGTACGTGTAATTTTTATTGCAGATAACAACTAAGAGGCAAGTTCTAAGATATTCATATTAAATTGCAGGGGAATGACATTTGAGAATTTGATGAATCAGAAAACATCTCGGATACAGCAAATTAACAAAACCTGAAGTTGTACCGCCTGCATTTTGTGTGTTGAATAAAGGTCCTAGTTATTGTTCTATTCATGGAATCTTTTCTCTGCCAAGTACCAGTGTATTTTGCTGAAACAAATAAATGACAAGTCATTAAGATGTTTCTAATTTGTATTAAATACTAGAGTTCTGTTCATCTTAATTGTTAAAACTACTGTTCAGTCCATAGCTTTAATTTTATCACCAAGTCCCTGAATGTTTTTAGAGTGTAGTTAATAAAAGAAGTGAATCTATATTGATTGCAAAAAAAAAAAAATCACACACACACCAAATGATTTGATTTCATTTTAATCCCAAAAATACCCCTCTTTAGCCCCCCACAACTCATTTCCAAACTCAAATTCTTCTAAATGCCTCTGGTTCATGCTTGGGAGCTTGACAAATCACCCGCTTCCTAATCAAATCACCCACTTTCTTCCCCACTAGTCAAGAAATGGCCAAGAAATAATTTAAAAGGAAAAAAGAATGGTACTTGATGACTCCAAGATCAACATCCAATTGTGTGATTTTTGAAACTTTGCAGCAACATCATCTTTGTCGATTTCAACATAGCTTCTGGACAATCTACAATATTCATTTGAAGCTAATCGGGTTGTGATGATGAAGGGGGTGAGATCAATCTGTTATTCCATTGCTCCGAAAACTTTTAAGGTGGTGACTTAGTTGTAGGGGCTTGAATCGAGAGAAACGTTTCCGGGTTTTTGTTTGTTTAATTATTTTTTTGGTGGTTTCGTGAAGCATTTTCAGTGTTTTGGTGAAGTAGATCATTTGGTGTTAAGCTCTGATCTCGAAAGGTTTATGCTTTTCATGTGTTTGGGGTTTGTCTAGCAACAAAAAAAAAAAAAAACGAGGATAACGATGTCTCCAATCTGGATATGGCTGTCCCTGGTGGCGCTTTATCTCTATCCTGGAGATAAAATATATATTGTTTCATCTAAATTTTTTGTCGTGCACTCTGAGTTCCAATACAATATACGAATGTTGGACTTCATGAATGCTAAAGAAACAATTAGACTTCTATATTAAAAACTATACGAGGGTTTCTCTTAATAATTAATCTGTCTACACTCTGTTATACGTTTTATACATGAAGAATTTTGATAATTGGTCCACCAACTTTATAAAATTTGTGATATTTATTTAATTTTTTTATCTTTTTATATTTGATATACATAAAAGGGTTAATGTATTAATCCACCCTAAATTTATTTTATAATTTTAAAATTTTACTCTATTTTTAATTTTTATATAATTTTACTTTAATTTGAAAACTTATTTGCAATTATACTCCAAAAATAAAAGTCCTCTTTCTCTCTAATTGGCAAATTTTTTTTCAATAATTTTTTTTTTTTTTTTT
>CANXYC010011910.1:0-14700 GCA_948193065.1 Aleurites moluccanus | reverse complement strand
CTAAAGTATTTGTAAATAATGTACATAATAGAAGTTTCATGGTACTGTATCTAAGTTTGGCATGTATGTATATGTTTGTTGCATCCTTTATATAAGTTGCATTTTGGAGATATATATATATTGAGATATATTTGAGATTGTAATTTGTTGATAGATTGTTGAGTTTGTGTTGTTGTGGAGATCCAGAGGGATCCTTGTTATTGAGATAGAAGTGGAAGTTTATAATTGAAGTGTTTTATTGTATTTTTAGCAGCTGGGCATGCTCCTTATACAAAGGAGATGCTGCCTAATTTTTCATAAGATATTTATGCCATTTTGAGCTTATTAATGTTTTGCATGCCATATAGTATAATTTTATGGGTTCTTCGTGGTACTGGTAGCATAAGCATCACCCGTACCCTAGGACCGTCAAAGCTCCTAAGTTGGGCTTTGACAATATATCATATCATAAATATCCATATTATAATTCTTATATAAAACTATAAAGATGCAAGCACAAACATAAATGTATGCTACTCTTTAATTTACAGTACTATAGGACCTCTATACTGTACAATTTTTTACATATACTTTTGGAACTTGAGATTTACATGATCAGCTAGTACTATTCCAAGGCAGGAGTAGGGAATGCCAATGGAATGCATGCCTCACTGCAGACTTTAAAACATTAACCACTGGAGGGGTGAGTATAAAAATACTCAGTGAATCCAAATGTATAAAAATGCAGTAAATGATCATGGAACAATGGTTTATCAAATGAGGCTGGTAGATTCAATATAAAATAATAAATAAATAATAAAGCAAGTATATGTATACATATCAATTTAGATATCCATAAAAGAATCTATATAGTATAACAAGTAAATAGTAATACAATTACCCATATATATATTCACATAAATATCTGAATCAATATCAATATAAGAATCTCTGTAGACATCCAGATACTTATCCATATAAGTATCTCGATTCATATCCATATAATATCCATGTAGATATTCATATATGATAACAATGAAGAAGTAATAAATATCCAATAACCGAGGCAATGCACATATGATATAACAGGTATAGGGCCTGTGAAAAGTACAATTGTACTGATTTGGCACAATTATAACTTTTTTGATACAATACTCTTCCGCACTATTAGTGCTCAATCCACCCATTCGTAAGAGTGATTAGCTCTTATAGCTATAGAACGTCATCCCCCTCTAGCTGAGGCCTGTATAAAACTAGTGTGCACATGGTCGATGGATTTACCCGCTATACCATCGAGATAGCTCTATTATGATATCATATGGGAGTGCCTCCATATACAATGTAAATAGCAAAAATATAGCTCAAATAGATCTTATATAGATGTAGAATGACCATATATACATATATAAAGAGAAATGGAGAAAGTTGGGAAAATATCAAAAATTAGGGCCCAGTTGCATTGCAGCAACTGGCTCGCAAATTACGGGTCCGTTTTGGGATTTTTAGGTACTTTCTAGTTAACTATGTTACAAAAAGAATTAGGTGGGCCATGAGGTATCGTTTCGAAGCTTAGGTCGAGACTAGAGGATTGGGCCAAGTGATGGCCCAATGGACTTTCTGGTTTTCATTTTATGGCTCGTCAAAGTTTAGGTCAATTTAAGTCGTTTCGGCAGGCTTATTTACGAACCAATTTGCACTTTAAGCAATTTTGGGTAACAAACTTTATTTTTAAGGCTCATATGAAATAATATGGCATATATGATGCAAATCATGCATGATTATACATAAGGACTCACCTGATATGCAAAAAGTCCAGTAAACCCCCAGACTGTACTCGAGCCCTACTCGGCTCGCCGCTCCGCACTCCGATCAGGAGTTTTCAACGATTCAGTTATTTTCACATGTAACACTCTGGTAAGGTATAAAATCATTACAAAACACATTATATACACAAAAACATATCAAATACACTAAGGCATTCACTATATGCCCTATTAACCATACTTTGCACAACTTTCACATCTTTCACTCCTTTCTGCAATAAGTCTATTCTATTATCATCATTAGGCCACATTATACATATGTATCATATATTTATCACTTTACAAACTTAAATACACTTAACTTAGCACTTTAAACCAAACATATGCATTATTCAAGATTTCCTTTAAAATACTTAAATCATTCATTCTTCACACATTTAAGCCTACATATTCCTACCATTTCCTATACTTAGCCATATTCAAACTTAACCTTACTAATTACATTAACCTAACACCTTAAACTAACAAAGTCTATATTAACCAACTTGAATGAAATTCATTCTTTTTGCTCATTTTTCAATGCCATTCCATTAAATATCATACAAATGCATCAAATGTACATCATTTAGACATTTAAACCTATTAAACATTAAAACACACAACACCATTTAAACTTCCTGATTTCGGACAAATTTAATTTATTTCCAAATGGATTCTTTTCCAACTTTAAGCCATCCATTCATGTTAAACATATCAAATACAACTTATTCCATTTAATAAACACTTAAAACATCAAAATGTGAAACCAAACCCTAAGCACCTAAGATTCGGCCTACCTAGTTTTCATCCCAAATCACTTTGTTTCAATCATTTCACTATTAATTCATGCTATACACATCAAATGAACAACATTTGAACCAATTAATCCGTCAAAACAATACTTTAATCCAATGTTCATCCTATTAGGGTTTCAATTCATTATTTTGCATTCCAACCATACAAAATGAATTCTAATCCATAAATATTAACAAGAAACATCATATAAACATCATTGAATCAAAAGAACTCTAAAATTAACAACTTACCAAAAGTTCTTCAAAATCTTCTTTGAATTAATTTGTTGTCCAAATGAGTTTTTCCTTGAAATCTAAGGTTATATTTGTGTTTACAAGGTAGGAATTAATATGTTTTCATCCAAAAATTGAAGAAAAGCATAAGGTTTGGCATTGTCAAGGTTTGACCGAAACTTGTATGGTGTAACAATGAAGTTTGCTGCATCTTTTAAACTAAGGAAGAAGAAGACAAGTGATGTGGTGGGAAAAATCTAACAAATATCAAAGGTTTGATCCAATGGTTTAGGTTTATGATAATTTTGGTGAAACCTAGCCATCCATCCATCCATTTTGCTTACTTTAATGCTATTTGTCCATACAAAGTCAAAAAAGGTGGCTGCCATATACATTTGCCACACCAAATCAAAAACCAAAGGCAAAAATCCAATGCATTTGGCTTATGATAGCAAATTTTCATCCTAATGATCCAACCGTCCATTTTTCCATCATTTGATCCAATGGTTGGATTTAATCAAGCCTAAACTAATACCATAAGGTTGCACACATTCTATAATCCCATATTATGAAGGAAAAGACCAAAATGCCCTTAATGCTAACCGAAGCACCTCAAGCACCTCAATTGAGCAGCTTCCCGGGAACTGTTTTCAACCGGGTTTATTTTTCCGTATATTATTCAAATAAACTTAGTAATGCCATTTACATTCACTTATTTTCTTTTCTTTCTTCATTTATAGTGCTAAATCCATTAAAATCCAAAGGGGTTGTAAAATGACCATTTTGCCCCCAGTTCACAAAAATTTCAAAATTTCCCGATTTTGTCCTAACAGCCTTTAAATCACTTCTATGCCTTAAATCAAGTCATATAACATGCATATGTATCATTTTCATGCATAAATACATCACATAAACATATTATAAAGAAAACAAAAATTCCCCCCTAAGTCCCTCTTTAAGGGTTCTAATAGGGTTTAGGTTGAGGTGTTACACAGGCACCCGTCTGATGCCAGCACTCCCCTCCGTGCCTTCTACCACAGAATCTACAGATAGGCACACTAGGCATCTGCACAGTTTATCTAGAGGAACCCTGTGAATATGTAGGTGTTGATTGTACCACTTATGGTCCCCTACTCTGAACCCTCCTGCTCTGACTACCCGATGAAGATCGTTGATCAAATTAAGGCATCGGTTCTACTTGTCTAGGCTGGGAGCTACTCTCTCTCCTCTTATGCTGTGCTCTGGGACCCCCTTTTCTCTTCTGATCCCTCTTAGCCCTCTCTGTCTTGTATTTCTCTTTCATTTGGTTTGCCTTGTCGATGACTGTAGTTAGAGATGTAAATTTTCTAGCCAATAGAGCATTATGAAGTGAAGCATGTAACCCTCTCTTGAACCTGCTGATCAGATCCTCCTCAGTAGGAACAATATGAGTAGCATACCTATTCAGCCTGATGAATTCCTCTGCATGCTCCTCTACTGATCTATCTCCCTGCTCTAACTGCTCAAATTGAATTAGATTCAAGGTTTTCACTCCCTATGTAATAAACTTATCAATCAAACCCTGATGAAACTCAGTCCATATAGGAGGATGCTCACCATACAGCCTAGGCTTCGTCCTATGGGAAAACTAGGTCCAAACTTTCCCTTTTAGCAAGAGGCCAACTAACTCCACAGCTCTAATGTCAGAATAAGGTAGTCTCCTAACTACCTTCTAAATCTCCTCAAGAAAATCCACTGGACCACTGCCTCTGAACTCTGGTAAGTTTAGCTTCAGAAAGCTAAAAAAGGACACTCCATCCTCCTTAATAACTCTGTGGCCTCCCTGTAGAGCAAGCTCTACAGGAACCCTTACTGGCTGCACAAGAGCCAGTGCAACTGGTACTGCCTTTAGTGCAACTGGTGGGGGCACTGCTGCTGGAACTAGTGGTAGCGGTACATTCTGACATTCCCTCCTCAAATCTGCCAATTCCCTGTGTAACTCCATCATCCCTTTCATCATCTCAACTCTCCAGGGATCATCGCCCCTCTCTATATCCTCTGTAGTCCGTCAGGATCTAGATGGACCCTCTGAAACTGAATACTCTTTGACTAGCGACTCATTAGAGGCTACCTCTGCCTCTCTGGTATCTCTGTCCCTATCGTCTGACATCTCTATAATCTGTCAGAAAAATAGGAAACATACTCAGTATATTACAGAAATGCAGAATACTAACACATATCAGACGAATACAACAAAAGATGACACAGGAATTCCTATGCTCTATGGTTTACTTAATTCTACCGATTCTGTACTTATTCTCTATTCCTCTGTAATTTAGGTACTATTAATCTGTAACCTAATGCTCTGATACCATTTTTGTCACGACCAATTTTCGGATCGTGACGATCCTAGGATGCAGGAGATGCCAATGGCGACCGGCACCCGTAGAACCCAGTATCACATGCAATATCTATAACATCAAATAATTAATCCATTTACTTAGTTACTATTAATTCTGTAATTCTATAAATTGTCTATAATTATGCTATTGGTTGTAACATCTATCATCACATATCATATCAATACTCAAATATCATATAATATCATACAACCATGTTCATATCCTAACTAACCCACATATACCCCATGGAGCAGCTAGATTATGAATATAAAAAATACAGTATTCAGAATAATTACAGCGATAACAAAAGACTGCAGAAATCCACAGAGAATCTGAAATTGAGATTTTTCTATCTACTTAGCATATGAAATGGGTAAACAAGGAAAGGGTGAGTATATAAGTGTAATACCCTAGGAAATCCCATATTGAATGCATGATTTAATTCTCAGTTTATGGTTTAAAAGCATTGAAATGATTGGCAAGAATTTTAGAGACATAGTTGGAATGCAAATGAGATACTTTTCTGAAAACCGTCGGTGTCGAGTACACTGCCGAGAAAATAGTAGTCCGGCTAATTTAAGAATTTTTGACCCAGACTTGGGGGGATCAAGTTAGTTAATTTTATGTGAAATTATTGTGAAAAGAAATTGTTGAAAAATATTTTGGAACACTGAAAATAAGAGTAATGGCAAAATTGTAAATAAAGGCAAATTTAGGGGCAATTTTAGAAATCCACTGTCTAGGATCCAGAAATGACCCAAAACTATTTTTAAAGGATATAACAACTTAAAATAAGGTATTTCACTCTCCACACTTGAGGTTGAATCTAAATAGAATAGATAGAATAAATTACAGAACGTTTTGGGGTCAAAATGCAAATAAGAAAATTTTG
This sequence comes from Aleurites moluccanus, assembly GCA_948193065.1. Taxonomy (NCBI): domain Eukaryota; kingdom Viridiplantae; phylum Streptophyta; class Magnoliopsida; order Malpighiales; family Euphorbiaceae; genus Aleurites; species Aleurites moluccanus. The sequence goes on along the minus strand of CANXYC010011910.1, from coordinate 8,618 downwards.
GGCCAAAAATGCAATTAAACAAAGTTGTGGGACCCACCCATTTTAGAACAAAGCTAGGTGGCCGGCCATTATGGTGGAGAAGATGATGTTTTGATAGAAAAATGATTAATTGATATATTAATTAATTAAATAGGCGACAAATCACCAAATTCTAGAAAATTTTATTATTTTGTCTTCATTTTGTTTTTAGTTTGGCTCTGTACAAATAAAAGAGGATGGGAAATAGGTAATGGGAGAAGGGTAGCTGAACCAAATGGAAGGAGAAAAACCAAAAAAATATGTCTTCTAACTTTTCCAAAGAAATCAACCAAAAATAGCTAGAGAAGTGAAGGAGGAAGAAGAGTGATGAAGAAAGATAGAAGAAAACTTGTATTCAAGCAATTTGATGGAGAAAAGAAAGGGCAATCCAAGTATTTAATTCAAGGTAAAGCATTCTAAACTTAGTTATTTGATTTTATTTAAGAGTTCCAAGGCATGATTTGGCAAATAATTGATGTAATTAAGCTAAAAATGTAAGGAATGAGTTAGGGTTTATATAGTTTCTAAATTATGCTTTAAGGCAGTAATTTATGGTTGATATTCTGAAATTTTAATGATTGAATTTGAAGATAGTTAAAACATGAAAGTTGTAGATAAATATGTTAGTTAGATGTCTATCAAATTAATTTGGAAAATTTGAAGTGAGGGAAGAGTTATTTGGTAAAAACTATGACTAACCTGGAATTAGATTTTCTAGAAAATACTACTGTATTTTTATTGTATATAATGATAGAGACAAAAATAGAAGAAGTGTTTAATATGAAAAGTATTTATTTATTTCTTATATATAATTATGTAAAAGGGTTTTTCAATTAGATTTGCCCGGAATAACTGTTTAACAGAACATAGGTTACAGATTTCTATTAATATAAGGGCCTTAAATTCTAAATTAGAGAAAGTGTTAAACATAAAGATGATCATTTATGTGTTATCTAAATGACTGTAAAATGGTTTTGTAATTGGATGAGTACGAAATTAATTATAGACATAGAAACAGGACATGTCTGGATAAGATTTCAGGGAAGTAATTTAATTTTGGAAATTCATCAATAATTGTTCAATGATCCAAAAATTCTAAAATTTGGATATGTTATAATTTTATGTGTCTATTTTCATAGGAAAAGTAATTATAGAAATTGGTTAATTATTGATTGAGTTATTAGCAAAGGAACAGTATCTGCCATAATAAGATTTGTAGGTAGAATGCTGGCAGCAGGACTGGTTGTAACAATAAGTTTAAATTAACACCATAAATTGTGTAATAATGAGTTTAATGTGAAATTTGGATATTTTAGAACCTTATATGTAAGTTTAATTAGAAAAAAGAATTGAAGCAATTGGATAAGTGCAGATTGAGTTAGAGACAGAAATGTGCGAACTGCCAGAATGAGGTCTATAAGTGATAGTTGATAGGCTAAAACACTAATTAAAAGAATAAATGGAAAATTATTAAATTAAATTGAAGATTTATGTATAACATATAGATGAATACTGATTGTTAATATTTAAATTAATGTATAGCTTCGAATACTGCAGAGGATACAAGTGGAAGATCACGGTAGAGAAGTGAAGAGTGGAAAATAAAGATATTAGTGAGGTGAGTAATGTATACATCATTATGCATACCCATGTTTTGATTTGTTGACCCAATGAGTATGTTTCCTTCTTGATTAAATGCACTTGTTATTGTTGATCATTATTTGATCTTTCTAAAGATTGAAATTTATCTATATTCATTGATTGCTATTGATATTGAAATGCCTTTTGTGTACTGATTGATAAGTAAACCCATGTATTGAAAGCCATTGTACCAAAATGTTCTTAACGCATACTTGATATTGTTATTGATTTCCATTGGCTTATTTACATGTGGATTTGATAGAGTTGCCTCTTCGACAGGGTAGTGGGTACATACTGTCGGTAATGTGCACATTGATTACTGATGCCCTAGCCGGGAAGAGTTATTGGTCCTAGCCATAGAGATTGATCAGCCTTATGCTTACTGATACTGATCGATACTGATATTACTGGAGACTGTATGTTCACATACAGTCCATATTGATACTACTGGAGACTGTATGTTTACATACAGTCCATACCCTTTATCTGTCTTATCTACATGATACGAGTATTGTTTAACTATTCATTGATTCCAAATTTATATCTTATTACTTACCGTTGATATCTTATATTATCATATGTTTATATCTCCTATTTAATGATGTATACATGCTCACTGTGTATTTTTGTACTCACTCTATTGTGGTTTATAATTTTTACAAGAATGAGATAGTGAAGGTTGATTCCAAGTCAATTTTTTCTCCGACTTGGAATGTTAAGTTCATTGAGGTAGAATTTTATTTTGTAAAAGTCAAAAGTGTCAACTCATAGAGCTCCATGGTACTGAATGTAATTAGATGATTGAGTACTATAATGATGTATGAACATTGAAATAATTGACAATTCAGTGGCATTAAAAATTGTAATGTGTAATGTGTAATGATTGATAATGAAAATGACAATGAAGTGATAGAGACAGTGATACTAAAAATACAAAACTAATATTTACATGTTTTAAAAAGAGATTTAGAAGTTATGTCTATGAAACTGTGAAGTTGAGGGTATAAGGATGGCAAATTATTGGGAGTGCAAAAAAATAATTTTAGTGTAGGCTGTGTAATTCTTGAGAGACCCAATTTTGGGTTTGGAATAGCATTAAAATTACAAAGGAAACTCTGGCAAAATTTCTGTAAAATTTATAAGTAATAAATGGAAATTTAAGCAATGATGAATGAATTAAAAATTGATTGAATGATTGATAACTGGATTGTTCATGGGTTCTATGGGTTTCCGATGACCTTAAGTCTACCCGTGCCCTAGGACCGTCGCGGCCCAAAAGTGGGTCGTGACAATAAGATACTCAATGAATCTAATATGTATCGCTAAAGAATATAGTTTGGATAAATAACAGTTGATAACAGATGAAACAATGATGTCAATATCATCAGATTACATAATCAATAACAGGTGATGACAGAATGGTCAATAGTCATATCAAAGGTTTGGTATAAAATGGAAAGACAGATAAAGGGCCAGAAAAGTAGGGACTATATGTAAACATACAATCAATCTCATATCAGTATCAGTAAGCATAAAACTGATCAGGTCTTATGGCTAGGTGTAATACCCTAGAAAGTTATAACTCATATGCATGATTTAGTTCTCAGTATGTGGTTCAAAAGTCTTAAAATGATGGAAAATAATTTTAGAGACACAGTTAGAAAGCGAACTAATTACTTTTTCGGAAAAAGGCAGTGTCAGGAACACTGCCGAGAAATTACCAGTCCGATCAATAAAAGAATTTCTGAGTTGGACCAGGGGTAAAAGATCACCTTAATGCATTTAGGAACACTAAAAAAAGTAACCAATGACAAAATTGTAAATAAATGGAACTTTAAGGTGAATAGTGGAAATTGCTTCGTCGGAGTTACAGAATGACTCTGAAACAATTATTATAAATAAGTGTAAATTAAAATAAGCTTATTGACTCCCCACATTGGAATCCAAATCCTGACAGAATTGTCAGAATAAATTACAGAAGAAATTGGGGTCAAAGTGTAACTTATGGAAGTTTGGGGATTTAGTTGTAATTTGCCAATTGATTTTTGTATAAATTTTAACACTTAGAACAAAATCTCCATCTTCTTCTTTTTGTTCTTCCTAGTCTGAACTCCATCACCCATTTCCTCCTCCATTTCTTCAATTCTTCTAGCAAATTTCTTATGCAAATTAATTGAAAACTTAAGTTCAAGCTTAGATTAACCATTCTCCACCATCAATTTGATTGAAAAGCCAAAGGAAATCAAGAACAAACCAAAGCGAGGTTTCGGCTAGATCACTATCTTAAGGTAGGAAGTTAGTTTCTTTGAATTTATGATTTATTTAGATGAATTAGATAGGTTTTAAGTTAGATTGCATCAATTGATGCAAATTGATGGAAATCCCTAATGGACGTTTTTTGTCTTAGCTATTTGAATTAGTGTTAGTTTTTGTTAATTGATGTTAGAATATGTCAATTGGAGGTTAATAGGTAACTAATTGATGAATTATTTGGTGTAAAATCCAAGATTTGGCAGGGTTGTGCTATTTCGCTCATTTGGAGAATTTTGGTGGAATTTAATTTTTCAAAACCATTTGGAAGCTTAAGTGAGACTTATATGCATCCTTTAATATGCCTATTGTGTTAGAATTGAAATTGGAAACCTTTTATAAAATTCTTATTTTGGCCGAAACCATTGTTACTATTCATGCCCTTATATTTTGCTTGATTTTGTCCTGAATTCCATAGCCATTTTGATCCAATTTGATGTTGTTTAATCTTAGTTCTTTGATATATATTGTATTGTTGCAATGTGATTTGTTATTGATTCAAATGGGCAAGTTAAATTTGCACCATAACCTAACCAATTGGCTTGCCATTGTATGCCCACCAAGTGTTTGTGAAAATGCCTAGTTTATTTTGTCTTTGGCCTTTTGTTTGCATTCCATAGGCCTACCATTTGAATGTCATTATCGCCAGCGACGTTGGCATGCCAATTGGCCTACCGTTTTCCTTTGTCGAGACAACTTTTGTTCTATGTCCTTGTTGACTACCAAACCACTTGTTGTTGTTCATATGCCATCTATTGCTATGCCACTGATTCTATTGATAACTGATTGATTGATATTGAGCTTTTTGATATGGAGGATGCCATTGTTGCATAATGGTATCCATTGATATGATGTTTCCTTATATTGATTTGAATGTGGCTTGACAGAGCTACCGCTCCAACAGGGTAGTGGGAAAATACTGTCGGTGATGTGCACAGTGTATTATTAGTGCCCTATCTAGGAGGGGTTATTGTCCTAGCCATAAGACCTGATCAGTCTTATGCTCATTGATACCGATATGCTACTAGAGACAATGTTCGCATATAGTCCATATTGATTCTACTGGAGATTGTATGATTTCATACAGTCCATCCCATTATCTGTCTTTCCATATGACACCGAGTCTATGCTATGTTCTTTGACTATTTTGTAACTTGATATTGATTATGTATATTGTTATCTGACCTATTGATACCATTGTCCCATTACTACCTATTGTTTAGTTGTTGATGCATATAGATTTACTGAGTATCTTATATACTCACCTTTTCTTTGTTTACCCATTTCAGGAGAGGGGTAGATTGCAGAATCCTATTATGTCATCCAAGGATTTTTGCTAGCTATTCTAATGTATATATTCTGATTCTGTATTATTTTGATGTTCATAATCTAGTTGCTCCATGGGGTATGTATGGGTTAGCTAGGAAATTAACATGTATATATGTATGTGATGATATTATGAGTTATATGATGATTATATGATATGATGTATTGATTATTACAGCCAATTGCAGTAAATTACAGAATGAATTATAGAATAACAAAAATGGATGGTAACTAAGTAAAAATGGATAATATATTGTTGTTTATAGATTATGCATGTGATACTGGGTTCTACGGGTACCGATCGCCATTGGCATCTCCTGCATCCTAGGATCGTCGCGATCCGAAAATGGGTCGTGACAGAGGTAGTATCAGAGCTTTAGGTTATAGACAGTGAAATTTAGATTACAGATGAATAGTATCCGAATTACAAAGAAATAGTGACTAAGTACAAAATGGGGTAGAATTAAGTATACCATGGAGCATAAGATTTCCTTTGTCATCCTTTGCTGTTATCGTCTATTATATGTTATTATTTTGCATTTCTGTTATATTTTGAGTATGTTTCCATTTTTCCTGACGGATTACAGAGATGTCCAACGATAGGCATAGAGATACCCGTGAGGCAGAGGTTGCCTCTAATGAGTCCTTGGTGAGGGAGATTGCAATTTCATAGGGTCCATCCAGATCCCGACGAACTACAGAGGATACAGTGAGGGGCGATGACCCCTGGAGAGTGAAGATGATGAGGGGATTGATGGAGTTAAGTAGAGAGATGGTTGATTTGAGGCGAAAGTGTCAGCATGTACCGCCACCACTAGCTCCAGCAATAGTGCCTCCACCTGTGGCACTAGAGGCAGTTCTAGTGGCACCGGCTTCTGTGAAGCCAGTTAGGGTTCCTGAGGAGCCTACTGTACAGGGAGGTTGTAGAGTGATAAAGGAGGGTGGTGTATCGATGTTTAGCTTTATGAAGCTAAACTTGCCTGAGTTCAGGGGAGACAGAGGTAGTGACCCTGTGGATTTCTTGGAAGACGTAGAGAAGGTAGTGAAGAGACTACCATGTTCTGAGTTGAGAGCAATTGAGCTGGTTGGGCTATTACTAAAAGGTAAGGCATGGACCTAGTTTTCTAGGAGGATGGAGCTCAGGCTTTATGGTGAGCACCCACCTACCTGGATTGATTTCTGATAGGGGCTTATTGATGAGTTTATTACTGAGGGGGTGAAGACCCATAATCTGGTACTGTTTGAGCAGTTAGAGCAGGGAGACAAATCTGTTGAGGAGTATGCGGAGGAGTTTATCAGGTTAAGTAGATATACTACTCATATTGTTCCTACAGAGGTGGATCTGATCAATAGGTTTCAGAGGGGTCTTCATGTTGCACTACATAATGCATTACTAGCCACTGAGTTTACTTCTATGACGATAGTGATTGTTAAGGCGACACAGATGGAAAAGAAGGATAAGATAGAGAGGGCTAAGAGGGACCAGAAGAGGAAAAAGGGTTCAGGATCCTAGATTAAGAGGGGGGAGAGTAGCTCCCATCCTAGGCAGACAAAGCCAGTGCCTCGATTTGATAAGATATCATCAGCTAATAGTCAGACGAGGAGAGTGCAGAGTGGGGGACCACCAGTGGTTCAGTCAACACATGCCTATTCTCAGGGTTCTTCAAGACTAGCTGCATAGACACCCAGTATTCCTAGTTGTGGGTTTTGTGGTCGGAGACATAGAGGGGAGTGTTGGAGACAGACTGGTGCTTGTTTGAGGTGTGGCCAGCAGGGCCACTATGCTAACAGATGTCCATTGAGGGTTGAGCAACAACCATCTGTTATGGTTTCTCAGCCAGTGGTACAAATGAGTCAGAACGTAGGCAGAGAGGCTTCAGGTAGAGGTAGAGTCAGGGGAGGATAGGCTCCCAGTGGTAGTCAGGCTCTAGCAGGTAGGAGTCAGGGCAGAGTGTTTGCAATCAACACACAGGAGGCCAAGAGATCAGACAATGTGGTCACAGGTACTATTCTGATTCAGAATGGGATTGCATATGCTTTATTTGATTCTGGTGCTATTCATTCTTTTGTGTCCTCATATTTTGCACCTAAATTGAATAAGAAAAGGAGATTGTTACATGTGTCTTTGATGATTGCTACTCCTATGGGTGATAGTGTTGATGTGGATTTTTATTATCCTGACTGTGTGATTGAGATTGATGATAACATCTTGCGTGCTAATTTGATTGAGTTGCTTGTGTTTAAAGCTAGATGTTATTTTGGGTATGGATTGGCTTATGAGGCACCGAGCGGTTATTGATTGTTATCGGAAAGGGGTTAGGTTTTAGCCTGAGGGGCAGCCAGAGTTTGAGCTTTAGGCTGATATTCAGGAGTTCTGGGTTAATTTGGTTTCTGCTATCCAGACTAGGAGGATGATTGGGAAAGGCTATTCAGCCTATTTAGCAGATGTGATAGATGTGCAGAGGTCTTATGTACAGCTTGGTTAGATATCGATAGTTTGGGAGTTTCCTGATGTATTTCCTGAGGAGTTGCCAGGATTACCCCCAGGGAGATTGAGTTTGAGATTGAGGTGTATGCAGGCACTGACCCTATATATATTCCTCCATACAGACTGGCTCCAGTTGAACTAAGGAATTAAAGGTGCAGTTACAGGAGCTGTTGGATTGAGGGTTCATCAGACCGAGTAGTTCTCCTTAGGGTGCACCGGTATTGTTTGTAAGGAAGAAAGATGGCTCTTTAAGGATGTGTCTAGACTATAACAGCTAAATAAGGTGACAATGAAGAACAAGTATCTATTGCCTCGGATAGATGACTTGTTTGATCAGCTACAGGCTACTAGCCATTTTTTGAAGATTGATTTGAGGCTTGGGTATCACCAATTGAAGATTAAGAAGGGTGATATACCTAAGACTACTTTCAGGACCCGATATGGGCATTATGAGTTTTTGGTGTTGCCATTCGGGTTGACCAATGCACCGTCTGCTTTTATGGATTTGATGAACAAGGTGTTCAGGTCATTTTTGGATAAGTTTGTCATTGTATTTATTGATGACATACTTATCTATTCTAGGAGTGAGGAAGAGCATATGGAGCATTTGAGGATTATGTTGCAGACACTTCGGAAGCAGCGGTTATATGCTAAGTTATCTAAATGCCAGTTATGGCTAATCGAAGTGTGTTTTCTTGGGCATGTGATATGCAAGGATGGGATTAAGGTGGATCCTCATAAGATTAAAGCGGTTGCTAATTGGCCTCAGCCTACTAGTGTTTCAGAGTTTCGCAGTTTTCTGGGTATGGCTGGATATTACAGGAGGTTTGTGAAG
>CANXYC010011806.1:0-32111 GCA_948193065.1 Aleurites moluccanus | reverse complement strand
TATAAAATTAAATTATTAAATAACACATAATAATATTACATTTATTAAAATTAAAAATTAATTTTTTTGAAAAATATATTTCCCTTTTACTTTCAAATATTTATTTCTTTAAAATATAATAAACCCAAAAATTCTTTTATACTCATAACTTTAATTAAATATTCATAAAATAATTATTACTTATAAATATAATATAATTTAAAAAAAATATGGGTATTACATTGATATTGCAAAGTTATTTTTTTATTTGAAATATGTTAATTTTTTTTTTTAGAATTAACTCTTAATGTGTGGAGAATATTTACAAATAATGATATGTTAATATTTTTTATATATCGAATATGCTCTTGCAGTAGCAATATTGATAAAAAGGTTGTAAAATTATTATAAATTAATTTCATGCATTTTGGTTCAATCTTATTTCTTGAAATGAATGGAATGATATTTAACTAAATAAAATAATAAGTCGTTACTCAAAAATTCATGAAGCATATCCTACTAATCATATCCTACTAATTTTGTCTCACTCTCTGAAGTGGATATGGTAAAATTTAAGAATTAAATAATATCATAAGAATATTTATTGCCACCAAAAGTGAGATAAAATTGTACAAAAATAATAAGAAAAATTAATTACATATTTGTCGTATGATAAAATATTTTATTGATATTTATAAAGAATTGCAAAAAGAGAGAAAAAAAAATGTGATGATAAATTTTATTTCTAATAATGATGATCTTAATTATGATCATATAAATATTACTCACGTTGATGTGACATATAATTTTTTAAAAATATTGAAAAGGATAATTGATTTCGATATATATATTGTGAATAGTGCGATAGCTCGTACAATTTTAAAAATATCAAATATTTTTCTTATTTGAAAATAGATGAGACAATTGTTTCTAGTAAAATAAAAAAATAATTGAAAGCTCTAAAAGAGCCAAAATATTATCATAAGAGAAACAAAATTTATTTTACAAAATATATTTTTTTCTCCAAAATCTCATAGAAATTTATTAAGTTTTAAAGATATTCACAGTAACGAATATTATATTGGGACGTTAAATGAAAAGAATTAATAATATTTTCATATTACAAATATTATTTCAGGTAGAAAAATATAGTGAATTTTTTTTTTAATTTGTATTGTACAAAAATTAATGGAATTAAAAAAAAAAATTATAATAAATCAGAAGTTTACATATCTAAATATTTTTATTATTTAGTATGACAAGTTAAGTCATATTGATTTAAAATAATGAAAAAAATATTAAAAATTCACGTAGGAATTCATTAAAGAACTAGAAGATTCTTAAAATCAATCAATTAACTTTTAGTCAAAAGCTAAATATTTTTCATTTAAGAATTTTTGAATATGCGGTATATATCTTAAATACTTTACTATAACGCACTAGAATAAATTCTCAAAAGATGTTACAAATATAAATTAGATATAAATCTTTCTCAATAATTAAATATTTTGAGTCATTAATAATGATATATTTACTGCTCGATTTGCAAATAGTCATTTGATAAAATAATATTCATAGCATTAGGAGAAAATAATAAAAGTTGAAAAATACAATAAAATTCATCATTATTTAAATCCTATTATAAAATATGAACAAAAAATTCATAAATTAATTTATCTGCAAAAATTAGCAAATCAATTAATGGATGCACTTGCTGATTTAAAATGAGTAACAAAATTTCTTATAACAACTGTTAATATTTTAATTTGTATTATTATCCTAGAAGGACAACTTATTAATATTAATGAATTTCAAGCACGCTTGAAGCGTGGAAGGCTATTGATTATAAAAATAAAAGTTATTGAAAAAGAAAAATAATAAATAATAAAAATAATTCTATTGAAAATGTATATACTAATATAGATACACTTTCTGAAAAAGTATAGATACTTGAAATTAATGAAAAAAAATATATATTGATAAATTATGTTAGTAATGAAAAAAGATAGAATTAGAATGAAATGATTATTGATTACTATTTTACATATAGTGCAACATATTTTTTATGAATGAAAATAATGATTTTGAATTACGATCTATTCGATAATGTTAAAATAGAGTTGATTGAACAAAATGGAAATATATAATATTTATTGCACAATGATTTTCACAAACCTGTAATTAATTATGAAGAAATATACTATTATATGGTGGATACAATAATATTTTAATATTTTATTAATTTAGCAGTGCATGAAATATTTGATATGCACCTAATAGATGTAGTCACATCTTATCTATATGACTCAATTGATAATGATATTTATATGAAAATTCATGAATAATTTAAAATGATATAAAAATATAATTTAAGTTCTTGAGAAATTTATTTAATTAAATTATAAATATTTTTGTATGGATTAAAATAATTTGAGCTCATATGGTAGAATTGATTTAGTGAATATTTGTTCAAAGTAGAATATAAAAACGATACAATAGAAAAATTTGTATATGAATTTGCCATAATTATTAAATATACTGATGATTTGAATATTATTAAAATTTCTGAAAAATTTTCAAAAGTAATATATTATTTGAAAAAAAAATTTGAGATGAAAGATTTTGAAAAAATAAAATTTTGTCTCGATTTATAAATTGAATATTTGGCTAATTTTTTTTATTTATTTTTTAGTTAATTTATATGAAAAGATCCTTTAATGATTTTATATACAAAGCATATTCATATTTATTAGTCTACTGATTGTTCATTCACAAAAATTCTTTCCGGTTTTAATAAGATAATTAATAAATTTTTAGTTCTGAAATACCATATTTTAGTGCAATAAACATACTAAATGCATCTTACTAATAATATAAGGTCTGATATTATTTTTTCATTTCTACAAAATAATGATGAAATTAATATTCAACAAATTGGTTCAAGTAATAATCCAACATATTTGTTCACTAAAACATTATCTAATGCAATATTCAAAACACTGATTCATGATATTAGAATGCAATGTATTAAAGATATTTAGTGATATTGCAAATAGGGGGAGTTTAACACTGTACTCTTTTGTCCTTAACCAAAGATTTTATCCCATTGATTTTTTCTAGTAATGTTTTTAACGAGACATTGTACTATTTGTAATGTAATAATATTATATTCTTTTTCATTCACTAGTTTTTTTTTTCTACTGAGTTTTTACTAATAAGTTTTTAATAAAACATATTCTTTATAAAGATGAACATCTAAGAAAGAGTATTATAAATATATAGATAAATGTGAATGTTTATTCATCTATCCCACTACTCATAAATTTTTATATTTAAGTTTAATTTTATTATACCGTTTATATTATAATTTATGGTGAATTTATAAATTATAACATATGATAAAAATAAACTCTATAAATAAGAGTTCATATTACTATGTAATATACATTAAAAAAAAATAAAAAATTCACTATTCTATATTCTTATTATTATTCTTGGTTTTATTTTTATTTTGTTTATTTTTCATAACATGGATGATATTTTATGCTAAAAATATTAATCTTTTTAATGCCTTCTAAAATTAACTTTGAAATTTTAATTTTTCAATTAATTCCATACATTTTAAATATATATATATATATTCATAAAAAAAAAAATTAAATAATAATTGTTCAATTTTTTAAAAAAAATAATATTAAATAAAGATTTTATTTATTGGAACCTTCCTCTCTCCCTTCATCTCATACGCTTGCTCGCTTTGTCGTGGTTCCTTGGCCCAAAATTTCCAATTTTCTATCATTCTCTTTCCTTTTCCTTTTCTTTCAATCCAAACAATTTCTTAAAGATCTCAATTTTCCAATATCATAATCAAATTTAATCAATCACTCGATCAATCAAAAAAAAAAAAATAAAAAATTAGGGTTTCTAATTTCTAATTTTCTCCTTTTCATCTACTAAATCCCCAAAATTTATTCACATGCGCTCTTCTGTTGATTGATCAAGAGCCTTGAGAGAAAGAACATGTACAGCAATTTCAAGGAGCAAGCTATAGAGTACGTGAGACAAGCCGTACAAGAAGATAATGCTGGGAACTATGCAAAAGCTTTCCCTTTGTATATGAACGCGCTTGAGTACTTCAGAACCCATTTGAAGTATGAGAAGAACCCTAAGATTCGGGAAGCCATAACCCAGAAATTTACTGAGTATCTTCGCCGGGCTGAGGAGATCAGAGCAGTGCTCGATGAAGGTGGTCCAGGACCTGCATCTAATGGTGATGCTGCTGTTGCTACTCGCTCCAAAACTAAGCCTAAAGATGGAGAAGATGGTGAGGATCCTGAGCAGTCTAAATTGAGATCTGGATTGAATTCTGCAATTATTAGGGAAAAACCTGATGTTAAATGGAATGATGTGGCTGGACTTGAGAGCGCTAAACAGGCTTTACAGGAAGCCGTAATTTTGCCTGTTAAGTTTCCACAGTTCTTTACAGGTGATTTTTTACCTCATTTTGTTGGGTTTTTGGGATATTTGCTTTTGTTTGCATGTTTTAGATGATGATTTTTGGTTCTATGAAGCAAATAGATTAATGGGTAAAGGTTGAAATTGTTGAAAGTTGTGAAATTTATTAATCTCTTACTGCCACTGAAATTTTACTAATTTAGCTTGCATAGAGTCCATTGAGGTTTTGTAAATGAGAAATTAAAAAAAAATCATCTGAGCCAATCTGTATGATGATTGCATTGCTTTGATGAGTATTGGCAAAATATTTAGAAGATGAACAATGGATACATTGAACTTTGAATGCGGGTTATAAATTGTGGCACCAATCTATCTGATGAGAAATTATTCAATTAGTTTTTGGAAACTGCTTTGTTTGCTTTTAAAGTTTAAATGATCGAACTAGAAGTGATAAATTCGTATTAGAAGCTTAACAGTGGACGTATTCAAATCCGAATTCAGGTTATGAACATATTCACGTGTTCTTATGTGCAAGGTCATCCATTTCCCTATCAAGGCACTCTTCTTATAGCTTTTGAGAACTGCTTTTGATCGCCCTTTTTTTTTTCTTTTTCTAAATCTTAGAATTAATTTGCTTAAATTTAACTAGAATTCATTAGATTTCTTAATCTGGTTTGGGAAACAAAAAATGCTATAAAAATCAAACTACCATCACCATTTTTAACCCTCATTGTACAGAACCAATGGAGCCTTTCTCTTTAGCAACCACACAACCAAGACTGCTTCTTTAACATGCATTATAAAGCCACTAATTTCTCTCCAATGTACCGTCAATGTTGGTTTCATCATTATGCTTTTTCATCTTTGATTTCAACTGCTTGTATGATCCCCATGATAGCTAGCTCTCTAATGCACTGCCTTCACCACCATTTTGAATTAATACCTTCATTATGTCATGGTAAGAAACATCCTTTAATGTTATATCTTTCTTTAGGGAAGAGACGACCATGGAGGGCTTTCCTTTTGTATGGGCCACCTGGAACTGGGAAGTCTTACTTGGCCAAGGCAGTTGCAACTGAAGCAGACTCCACATTTTTCAGGTAAATGTTCTATATCTCAAATTAGATCTTTTAAATTAGCTGCCTGAAGGTACAAACCTGCCAGTTTTTATTTAATTTGTTTTGGCATCTTGCCTATTTTGTACACATTTTTATGAGGGGAGCAATTCACTGTTTTCATGCTGCTTCTATATATTCCTCCATACAAACATATTTTTTTTATTTGATTGTATGTTTGATTAGGTCCTCTCTCTCTATATGTATTTTTTGAGGGATGAGGTCCTCTATATTCTTAATTAGGCTGCAAGTTGCTGGATTTTAATTCTTCTATTTTTTTTTCCAATAGCATTTCTTCTTCAGACCTGGTTTCGAAGTGGATGGGTGAGAGTGAAAAGCTTGTGTCAAATCTTTTCCAAATGGCACGAGAAAGTGCTCCTTCAATTATATTCATTGATGAAATAGATTCCTTGTGTGGCCAACGAGGAGAAGGCAATGAAAGTGAAGCTTCAAGACGTATCAAGACAGAACTTCTTGTGCAGATGCAGGTATGTCTTTGTCTATTAGTTGGCAGGTGGTGACAAAGAATATAATTCTTTGTTTTACTATGCTAATGAAAATCTCTATAATTTACCCCTCAGTTCATTTTAGTTTATTCTAAATCCTTTCTTCTAGGTATTTTCATAATAACAACAACTTTGTTCTGACCATGTTTTTGATGGGAATAAAAGTAGATTAGGTTGTGATACAATTTTTGCTGAAATAAGAAGTTTTGAAGAATACATATTTAATTTAAATGGGAATCTTATTTGAGAACCTGATTAATAATAGATTTATGATAAATGATAACAGTTGTTTCTTCTTGTCTTAGGATAACCTGATTAATAATAGATTTATGATAAATGATAACAGTTGTTTCTTCTTGTCTTAGGATGCTTAGTTGTGAGCAATGGTTTTTGAACTCCTTTGGACATAATATTGGGCAAAGGAGAGGGTAAAAAAATGCTATACAAAATAGATTAAACTAGCAAATTTATTGGAAATCTCAAATAAATAATTCAGATAAATACAATCAAATTAAAAGAAATAAATTTTCTTTTCCCGATAAATATAGATTTGTGGGTTTTAAATTTTGAAAATAATTTTTTGACAAAGGAATAATTACAAGTATTAGATAAATATAAATATATGCATTGGAATAAAAATTAATATGGTGTGGTTTTAGTGTATTGAGTGCACATGATTGTTTTGGAAGTTTTAAGTTCTAGACTGCGATTTAATTGCATGCACATTGCATGTTCTGTGATCTCAGTCCTCTTATACGTCATGTCTTTGATCTTGAATCTTTTGTTTTCTGTACCCATTGCTAGTTAGCTTCTTGCCTTGTTAAAAAGAAACGGTGCAACTTGTATCTGCTAAGTTAGGGTATATTGTGTAAAAACTCTGCTGCACATGGGAATCACTGATGCACTGCATAAATATGCTATTTGATTTTCCATGGTTTATCCCTTCATGATGCATGTGTTTTAGGGGTTTGTGTGCGTACAAACTCTCTTTAATTTCAACTTCATACTTATGCTTTTTTCATCTTAATATCTCTCTTTCTTCATCTCTTTCAATTAGGCCTATATTCTTCCTCTTTTTTCAACCCAGAGTATTATTTTTGTATGCCACTGCAAGTATATGTTCTTGGGATGATTACATAGCATATGGGCCAACAAGGATGAGACGGGGGATTACTTGAGCTTCTTGCATTGTTGAAAAAGATTGTTGCAGGGAATTTATTTTATAAGTTAAAATACTTTGTGTGACAACTCCATTGCATGCAAGAAAATCATAGATGCACTAAAATTTTCAAAATAATATAATATTCAATTTTGCCAGGTTTACCTCTTCCTGCACGTAACATCTGAAAGTAATCCCTAGAGGTTTGTTTCATTTGTTCTTTGTTGCTGTTGTTATTGCCTTCACTTTGTCACTCATGGTGCCTTTGGCGTGAGCAGAATTTCTAAATTGAGGACATTTATGTAGATGAGGTAGAATAGTCACCGATCTGTGGACATAACCCTAGAAGATATTTGAAAATTAGTAATTCTTAGTCATAAGCTGACAGCTATCATACCATTCTAATTGTTGCTAATTTTGTTCCATGCAAAATTTAATTTATGAGTGAAGGTTGGTACACCTGGTGGCAACCAGTCATACACATCAGTATGTAACATATCTACTTCTCAATTGTCAAATAGCTTGTAGATAATACTTGATAACTTTCAAATTACTTTATTACAGTGGCTGAGCTGTATGTTTGATAACAAATCATAGAACCCCTTTTTATAGTTTGACCTATTAAGGTTTACTTGTGAGGGTTGCTTTCCTTGATGTCATTGTAAGTTCTTGTGGATAGCTGCCAAGTTCGAATATGTTTTTAATCCAACTTCAGTACTCGTATACATGTTTTTTCTTTCCATTTATTGGTATCTAAATAGTGGGTATCAAATTAAGATTGGTCTTAATTGCTATCTCAGTTTTTAGTTAGTCTAGTTGACTTGATACTATTGACTTTAAGTTGTTTAATTCTAGTGTTGTTTTACCTTGAATTCAAGATGATAAATTTGAAAAATCAGGCTAGTAGATTCATGAATATTTTGTATATTTCCCTTTTGAAATCGAATTGGACCTTATTTTTTTTATATGTCAGGGTGTAGGAAACAATGACCAGAAAGTTCTTGTTCTTGCAGCAACAAATACACCATATGCTCTAGATCAGGTGAGGCCATTATGAAAAAATTGCTTTTGTTATGTGATTTTGAATCGCTCGGACTCTTTGGTGCATTTGCTAATCTATTGTGATTACAGGCTATCAGGCGGCGTTTTGACAAGCGCATATATATTCCTCTACCAGATTTGAAGGCTCGGCAGCACATGTTCAAAGTATTAGTATTTGTCCTTGGATTTTAGCTTTTTATTCAAGAAGTATTTGGTGATGTGGCTATCGTTACTCTATTTTGCTGAGCCTCAAAAAAACTTGAACAGGTTCATCTTGGAGATACCCCTCACAACTTGACTGAAAGTGATTTTGAAGTATTAGCGCGTAAGACAGAGGGCTTTTCGGGTTCAGACATATCTGTTTGTGTAAGCATGATGCCAATTGACATGCTTTTGATAGATCAATTTCTTATGTTCTAATTATCTCTTTGGAGACTTCTTGAGAAGGTAAACATCATAGCTTTTTTTTCCCCTGTTTTTGATTTTCACAGGTCAAGGACGTCCTCTTTGAGCCGGTTCGTAAAACCCAAGACGCCATGTTCTTTTTCAAGACTCCTGATGGTTTGTGGGTGCCATGTGGACCAAAGCTGCCAGGTGCTGTCCAGATTACTATGCAGGAGCTGGCAGCACAAGGACTTGCAGCTCAGGTAATTAGACCTAAAATTTATTATCTTCTGTCAATCTTCTAGAGTAGAAGATGTAGAGCGTTCATCAATTTCACCTAACTGTTCTAGTAAGAAAATGCTCTTAAGATGTTTTGAATAGTTAAAAAAAAAAAAAGGCTTTTCATCTTAATTTTATGCCTGCTTATCTTTAAAATAATTAAATTCTTCATGAAGTTGATTAATGTGTCTGCAGATCCTTCCCCCTCCCATCACAAAAACAGATTTTGATAAGGTCCTTGCTAGACAGAGGCCAACTGTTAGCAAAGCTGATCTAGAGGTCCACGAGAGATTTACGAAGGAGTTTGGAGAGGAAGGTTAATCTATACGGTGATATGATTGATCCCCACTCGTGAGTTCAACTGCATGATTTGTATTTTAGTTATTACTGTCAGATCGAATGAATTATTTTTAACTTTTTAATTGAAAGGGCCCGGTGTATTGAGATCAGAAAACTGAGGATACTTGTTAAATTGCTTGTCTGGAACTGTGTAAAGAAAAGTTTTAGAAATATCATTGCAGAATGTTATATGATGCCCCTTGCCAATGCCTGTCTTGTCTACACTAATTAATTATCTTCACTGACCAATTATCATTTTTACAAAGTTTTTGTGTTGAGTTTGAGGTATTCTGGAGTCGCCATAATCACAGTCAAATCATGTTCATAAAAGAAGTGTTGGGTTGGGTAAGGGGAGGGCGGTGGTAGTCGCAAAATGTATTTGAATAAAAAACTTATTTGCTGCTCTTCTTTCTCTCTCTTTCTCCCCCTCTCTGTACCCTCATTTTCTCTCTGTTTCCTTCTCCGCGGGCTCTACCAGTAGAAGAATTTATAGCCAGTGCAAGTGTGGGTCACCTGCAGGCTGCAGGTACTGGTTAGTTGCAGTCTGGATTTTTTATTTTTTATTTTTAATTGTGTAATACTTCCAGTAACAGCCATTGTAGTATGGAATGTCTTGAAATGTTTATTTAGCAAAACAGCAATATGATTTGTATAAATCAGTAATTAGGAGTGTTATTATTTGGTTTTAACCCATTGCCATGTTTAATGGACGTGCAATCTTAGTGATTACATGTATTTTAGTACCTTTAGATTGTGCAGTGAATGTAATTTTCAAATTCTTTTGATTTCTATTAAATTTTGTGTTTGATAGTTAATGAACGGTGACTATTCGGTAAAAGTATATTAGAAGGGTATAATTTATTTTGTATGTTCGATAACCTTAATAAAGTATTCAGCAACATTGCTTTTGGACCAAGTCATGGCTTAAATGCAAACCCTACTTCAATGGCTTTCTCTGCTTCAATTTGAGCAATTGAAATGGATTTGTTTACCCATTCTGTTCCAAAGTTTTCTTTTATCATCTCAAGCACCATTCCTTGTCTTTTCAGAACTGGAACTCAGAAAACTCCTCAACATATGATGAATTGGCCATCTAAATTTACAAGAACTCGTAAAACTAATAGATTATGGTAATTTTCATCTTATTTGGCAAGACAATTTATGTCGTGGAGATCTGGTCTTTCAATTACCATTCACATCAATTCAGCAACAGATTTGAAATTCTTTGAATGTCCCCTTGAAGACAATTAAATTTAATAGAAATACACATTCTCACCAGCAATTATGTTTAATCAAGAATTGGAATTTGTGATCTTATAATTTTAAAAATGACTTCAATACTGACTCATTAGTGAGAAAGGATGATTTTGATGCAACAAATAAAAAAAATAAAAAAATAAAATAAGAGTCCCTAGAACACCATTAACAATAAAACAAAGGAAAACTATTACATGTATATATATATATATATACAAGGACAAGAATAAAAGTAACTGCTTATGAATAGAAGAATACTTTCATTTGTATTCTAATTTTGGTAGTAAAACATGTTTCCAATAAATGGAAATTCTCCTTGTATAATATGAAGATTATCCTTCATTAATGTCCAAAAATGCTGTTAATTTAGTGTTACATAACATAATTATACACCTTAAATTAACAGAAGTCGGCCAATAGAACTTAAATTACAAACTGTCAAAATCATTAACATGTAAAGGTAAATCCCTTTGAATTTTTGACCTTTTACACTCTTAGATAAGCAACTCCTCATTAATGTATTTAACAGCCGGCTTTTGAATAATACCTTTTGTTTTTGAATTCTTTGTTTTGGTTATAAAATAGTTATGTTTCTAATTATTAGTTCAACGCATATTAGCTACTATTTTCTTTTTTCTTGTCACAAATCATGAGAAAATATAGGATTCTTACTCTTCTCTTGTTCACTACCATTGCATTGGTATATGGAGCCAATAGTAACAAAAAGGTAGGGGAGAGAGTTATTATATAAGTTATGGTCTTATAGTTTTTATATATTCAACACGATACAATAAAATATATGGTTATATCAGACACTATATATATATATCCTACGTTACACCTAATTAAAATGTTAATGATTGAAACCACGTCTATTGGTTCAAGTGGTTAAAAATTTAATAATTTTTAAGTAAAGTCTCGATTTTGAGTATTATGAATGAAAAAAATAGTTATGAGAGTTTTGTATGCCTTATGAGTTCAGTCGGTTTTAGTTTGCATTTAGTCCCAATATAATTATTGGATACATAATAATTTAAAAAAAAAAAGTGTTAATGGTTCATAGGTTGGATTACATTTCCTTATACATAATTAAAGTGTTTTTTTTTTATGTTATACATAATTTTTATTTACTTAAATTTTCCTTCTTTTATTTTTGCTTGTGTTTTCTGACAATATGCAGCATTACATTATTTACATGGGAGAACATTCCCACTCCCATTTCACTTCAGAATCAGTAATCAAAGCTAACCATAAGATACTTGCTTCAGTCACCAGAAGGCAAGGCTCTAATTTTATCTAATGGATTTTTTTTTTTTTTTTTTTTTCAATTAACATATTTCAAGTAGTGGAAACAATCTCTTTCTCTCCTTAGAGCCTGCAATAACGGACTCCTTTTTGCAGCATTGATGTTTAGTCAATTAATAATGTTTCTGTGCAATTTTCAGTTTAAAAGAAGCAGAAAATGTTGCACTTCACCATTATACTACAAGCTTTAGAGCTTCTCAGCAATGCTTACACAAAAGCAAGCTCAGAAACTTTCAGGTACACTAATTTTTTTTTTCAATGCATATCTGATTTTGCTTCTAATATTTCTGAAATGAACATTTCTCATTCTGATTTAATTGTTTGTATTTGCAGAAAGTGATTTGGTGGTTTCTGTGTTTGAGAGTAGAATGAAAAAGCTTCATACAACTCATTCTTGGGATTTTCTTGGAGTAAACACTATTTATGAATCTAATAATCAGGTTCCTGCGGCCTCATCCATATCAGATATTATTGTTGGTATTATTGATACTGGTAAAGCTATAAATTTTATCCCTCAGAGGGTTTGTCTTTCACTACATTGATTATACTTTTTTTTTTTTTAAGTTCATTAGGCTCTGGTTGGTTCAACCTCGTCACCTTATAGTCCTAGAGATGCCTTAAGTATCAATGAAAATTAAGCTTCTTCTGATTTTGCAGGAGTTTGGCCTGAGTCTCAGAGCTTCAATGACAGAGGATTAGGCCCTGTGCCCATGAAATTCAAAGGAACTTGTGTTCCTGGTCAGAATTTTTCATCAGCTAATTGCAACAGGTAGAGTTGCATACATAATACTATATTTCCAATGCAAGATCATAACCTTGAGACCAGCAATATGAATTATGTTGGATTTGCAGAAAAATCATTGGAGCACGATATTATTACAAAGGATTTGAAGCAGAAAATGGGCCTTGAAAGCTTTGCGAGTACTTTCTTTCGATCAGCTCGAGATAGTGATGGTCATGGATCTCACACTGCTTCAACTATAGGTGGAATTCTAGTGCCCAATACTAGTTTATCTGGGATGGGTAGTGGCAATGCAAGAGGATGCATGACTTGCCACTTATAAGGCTTGTTGGTTTAACCTTTGTAGCGATGCTGATGTTTTTTCTGCAATGAATGATGCAACTAATGATGGAGTTGATATTCTTTCGCTTTCACTTGGTCCTGATCCTCCTCAACCCATTTACTTTGAAAATGCTATTTCTGTTGGAGCTTTCCATGCTTTCAGGAAAGGAGTACTTGTTGCTTGTTCAGCAGGAAACTCATTTTTCCCAGGGACTGCAGTTAATGTTGCTGCTAGCTCATTAGACCGAGAATTCAATTCGAATATTTATCTTGGAAATTCAATAAATGAATGCAAGGTCTATATATCTTTTACATTACTTTTTGCTATTACCAGAATCTTGATCCTCTAATTCTAACCTGTATCAGAATCTTGATTCTCCTCTTTTCCTATCAGCTTTTGCAAGAACAATAATCTAGTCAGAACCAAGATTAAGGGCAAGATTGTGGTATGCACAATTGAGGTTGTCAGAGATAATCGAAGAGAGAAAGCCCTAACTATACAACAAGGTGGTGGCGTTGGAATGATATTGATCGATCCATCTGTCAAAGAAGTAGGCTTTCAATTTTTAATTCCAAGCACTTTAATTGGTCAAGAAGAAGCACAACAACTTCAAGCATATATGAAGTCAGAAAAGTGGGTTCTTTGCCTTTGCCTGCCCAAAAAATTCATTAATATAAGACTAGTTAAGTGAAAGCTAATATTTGGTCTAATATGAAACAACAAGTACCCAATTGCAAGGATAGTCCCAACAATGACAGTCTTGAATACTAAGCCTGCACCAGAAATGACTGTTTTTTCTTCCCAGGGACCGAATATTATAACTCTGGATATTATTAAAGTATGTTTTGTCTAGTTTCTCATTTTTCCTGATAAGACAGAAATGTTTACTGAAATAATTGTTCTGACCATGTAAATAATTCCTATTGCAGCCAGATATTACAGCACCAGGTCTGAACATTTTGGCAGCATGGTCTCCTGTAGCAACTGATGTAACAGGCGGACGATCAGTCAATTATAACATAATCTCTGGTACTTCTATGTCTTGCCCTCATGTTGCAGCAGTTGCTGCCATCGTAAAAATCTTATAGACCTTCTTGGAGTCCTGCAGCAATAATGACAACTGGTTAGTTTTCCAAGACCCAAAAAAAAAAAAGTCAGTTAATCTCCAATTTTCACTTGGTAGTGGAGTTGTCTCCAAAGCTGTGAGATCAAAAGTTCAAACTGCAGTCAGAGCCTAATTAACCAAAAACAATTGCATATTCTTATCAATGTCTAACGTTTTTTACTTCATTTTTTTTATTCCAGCTACAGTCATATATAATAATGGAGAAGTGATCAGAAGAGATCCAAATGGAAGCCCTACTACACCTTTTGACTATGGTTCAGGGCATATAAATCCAATAGTAGCTCTGAATCCAGGACTAGTTTATGACTTTAGTTCTTATGATGTTATTGATTTTCTCTGCAGTACTGGTGCAAGCCCTGCACAACTGAAAAACCTGACAGGACGGCCAACTTATAGCCAAAAACCTACCATACAATCCCATGATTTCAACTACCCTTCAATCGGTGTATCAAACATGCATGGAAGTGTATCAGTGCATAGAACAGTTACTTATTATGGTAAAGGACCAACTGTTTATACTGCAAAAGTAGATTACCCAGCTGGTGTTAAAGTTACATTTACACCTGCCACACTCAAGTTTACAAGGACGGGGGAGAAAATGTCTTTCCGGATTGATTTTACACCTCTTAAGACAAGTAATGGAAATTTTGTAGTTGGGGCTTTGACATGGAGCAATGGAGATTGCAAGGTTAGGAATCCTATTAGCCTCAAAGTTCTTTCTTTGTAGGCTTTTGATGTCCTGGGGCCTATAATGTATCAAAAGATCTAAGCATTTGGAATGAATACATAATTTATTGGTTAAATATTTTCTTTTGCCTCTATTTTGTTTTAAGTTTTCTAGAATCATATATGGTCTAGATCTTAAAATTAGCATAATTGTAAGATTATGCTAATGAAGTACACTAGAATACTGACTGCAAGAAGGGAATGGAATTGCAAAGACGGATCTTTAAATTCATGGACACATAAGAGTTTTGCACCTGTGAATTTAAGTTTCTTTAGTAATGCAATGCAAACAGCCCTTCATACATATCCATTGAAAGTTAAGAGGTGGCTCTTGAAATTATGATCAATCATCAATAATCTAATTAATTGAACCAGATTGATTTACATCAATGGTATAACCACGAAAAGATCTAGACATGAACTTATATTACACATACAAATAATTCAACAATGTTAAATTTATTTAAAGCACGCTGGAAAATGTAGGCAACGATCTAAACCACATGGGATTTGAAGTTTCAAATGGACCACTTGAATCTTTTGGTAGTGCTTGCTGACAGTTTGCTTGAGACAATAATGACCATAGAACCAACAGTGCGTCAACTACAGGCCCCAGCTGGATTGTTGGATGCTACATCAGGTTATTAATTGGATGCCTAAGGGCAAGCCAGAGGCTTTCTACCAAGCGCCGGACTTGCCATCTTAAAGGCTTCTTGGTTTAACCTGTGCAGATGCTGACATTCTTTCCACCCAATATAATACCACTTAAAATGTTATTGATATCCCCTCTTTTCCTTGTTCCCTTCTCAGCCTTTGACCTTGAAACTAAAATCTCAAATGGTGCTATCCATGCTATCGAAAAAGGAATACTTGTTTCTGCTTCAGCACAAAACTACTTTTTCTCCCCTACTGCAATCGTCTTGCTTCTTGGCTTCTCACCCCCGGTAGCAAGATCTGCAGAAAAGGAATACAAGTCCCCAATATATGTTGTATGCATGTGTATCATGCAAGTGCAAAGTTTTTTTTCTTTCAAAAGGCATTAGAACTTTTTTGAAAAGCTCAGCTATGGTACATGGGGAATACACAGGGAAGAAACCACAAAACTTATTACAAGAGGAAGAGCAAAGAATAAAATGAATATTTTTCTTTAGTTATTTATGGTCCCACCAATCTCAAAAGTTATTCACCATGTTTTTAGAAAATTCTACAGATAAGGTCACAATTGTCCAAAACTTTTACCTGTCTGCTGACGTTGTTGTCCTCGCTGTTTGTTTAAACACAATTTAAGCATATTCCTTTTTGACATGAACAACCAACACACTCATTCTTATTGCAAGAAACTCATCTGGCACCCATAACATCTCAACTGTTAGTTGCTTCATAAGCCTTAAAGCCATCATGTATAAGATTTAAATCATCGTACCATTCTCATTCTATTTCCAGTGAAATATTGCAGCACATAAACAAGATGTTCTTGTCAACAGTGCTCCACTAGAGGTTTCAAAATTATACACAATCCAATGCACCCTCACCAGTAATCCCCACAAGAGCACGAACCTCCTTTAAAGTGATGGAAGCGGTTTGAATCCCTGACTACAATATACCTTTCTTCAATCATTGATATTAACTTAATAACTGTATGGCAGTCTCCACAGACTCTTAGGTTCTTCATAATCTGGAGAGAAGTTCCTGCAGGTGTGGCAATCAATCCAAAAGCAATGGCCAGCCTTTCACTGTGTTGAGAAAGAATAGTTTCCTTGTGCTCCTCATCAACATCCTGAAGCACATAATTGGTATCAGGCTGATAACCGGCATCCTTCAATCGGCTACTTAGTTCCTCAAGTTTTGAATAAATTTCATCAGTCATAGGATGAGAAACATCACCAGCCAAAAATGAGTAGGTCTTCCTTTTCACCTCAATCCAGCTGTACCCAGCTTCTTTTCTCACTTTTCTCTCATCCATCAATTTCCTTATTTTGGCTCTTTCTTGCCAATTTCCAGCAACAGCATGCATGTTGGATAGCAGAACATATGCAGCTGAATGTTGTGGCTGCAGAGATATGAGCTTTTCTGCTGCAAGCTTTCCCAGGTCTACATTGCAGTGAAGACGGGAAGCAGCCAAGAGAGTTCGCCACACAGTTGCACCAGTGGGAAATGGAATTCCATTTATGATATCCATGGCTTTTCCAAGCATACCAGCCCGGCTGTATAGATCAACCATGCAAGAATAGTGCTCCACTGTTGGCTCAATGTGATGATCGTTCACCATTATATTGAAGTATCTTTGACCTTCATCCACTAATCCAGCATGCGTGCAAGCAGAAATGACACCAATAAATGTTACACCATCCATTTCCAAGTTTCTCTTTTGCATCTCCTTGAATATCTCAAGAGCCTTCCTTCCATGGCCATGCTGTGCATACCCAGAGACCATTGAATTCCAGGAAACTAAATCCCTCACCTCTTGTCTCTTGAAAACTTCATTTGCACTATCAATATCCCCTCTCTTTGCATACATTGTGACTAGGGCACTGCTGACACATAAAGCATCATTAAATCTTGACTTAATTGAGCAGGCATGAAGCTGCTTTCCTTGTTCAACTGCTGCTGAAGGGGCAGCACATGCATTTATTACACTCGACAATGTATATTCATTAGGTTCAACGCCCTCCTTTGCCATTTGGATGAATATATTAACAGCTCCCTCAGTGTCTCCTATTTGAGCATATGCAGCTACCATTGCTGACCATGCCACAATGTCCTTCTCATCTATTCTTTCAAAAACTTTTGAAGCTTCAACAAGATTTCCTAGCTTCATATAAGCATCTAATAGTGCAGTTCCAACTGTAGGTGACTTCTCATAATTACTTTTGATGGCTTGTGCATGTACTTCAAAAGGAGAAACAATTGGTTGAGCTTCAAGGATAGTAGAATAAGTATAATCATTCGGTCTAACACCTTCCCTCCTCATTTGACAAAATAGATTCACAGCTTGCTCTGCTGTACCATTTTGCAAGTACCCACTAATCATGGCTGTCCATGAAACCACATTTCGAACATGCATCACAGAAAATATCTTAAAAGCATCATCCACTTCTCTGCTCTTACTATATGCTACCATCAGCGCTGTCCTAACATTATGATCAAAATCAAATCCACCCTTTAAGACCTGACAGTGGAGCTGCTTAGCAAAACCCAATTCCTTGATATTAGCACATGACTTGATAATAGAAGCAAAAACCATATTTGTCAGTTTCACTCCAGCCAGTCTCAGATGGTAAAACGTCTCAAAAGCTTCCAAATAAAGCCCATTCGTTACATAACCAGCAACCATACTGTTCCAAGTAACAATATCCCTATGTAACATACCATCAAAAACAGCTCTAGCATCTCTAACCATCCCTGACTTTGAATACATATTAATCAATGAATTGCAAACAAATACAGTTGCCTCAAACCCATTCTTTATTATCATTGTGTGAACTTGAACTCCCTTATCAACCATAGCTTCATCTGCCAAAGCTCCGACAACAGTTGCAAATGTAAATGGGTTAGGCTTAATCCCTTCTGCTTGCATTTTAAAAAAACACTTCAATGCCTCCACATTCAATCCATTCTGTGCATAACCTGCGAGCAAAGAGGTCCATGACACCACATTCCTCTCTCCCATTTCATCAAAAGCTCTCCTCCCTTCTTCAACAATCTCATTCTTCAAATACATATCAACAAGAGAAGTACCAACACTAACATCCTCCAAAAGACCAGATTTTACACAATAATTATGCACTTGAATCCCAATGATTTTATCAAACAAGTAAGCACAGGCTTTCAGAACACAAGAAAGGGTTGACCCATCAATGAAAAAACCCGAACGTTGAATACCCACAAAGAGATTGACAACTTCATGGTGCATATTATTG
The DNA here is from genome assembly GCA_948193065.1 of Aleurites moluccanus. Lineage (NCBI taxonomy): Eukaryota > Viridiplantae > Streptophyta > Magnoliopsida > Malpighiales > Euphorbiaceae > Aleurites > Aleurites moluccanus. The sequence continues at coordinate 13,456 of CANXYC010011806.1, read as the reverse complement.
CGAGAGTACTCAAAAAGCAAGTGATTACACTGTACAAGGTCCTTCTGGGAACTTTTATCAAACGTGTGGGGCGCAAGCGGGAATTTAGCGTCCGACAAAGGTTTTTGGAGGTTTAAGGCAATGACATGGGATTGAGATCGAGTATAGTGTGCGTGGAGTTGAAGATAGAACTGGGCTGGAATAGTTCTGAATTTCAGAGATAGCTTTGTGAGGGTTTTCAATGTGAGATTTAGAGTCATCTTCTTCTTTCTTTAGTTTATAAAGTAGATAAATTAATAGCAACATCTGGTTGCTTTTTAAGGTGAGCAATAGAAAACAATAATAATCAAAATTAATTCTTTCTGGGATTTGGACAGAAACATGAGTAATTGCAAACTGTAACTAAATCAGCGAGCTTGAAGAGGAAAATAGGACAAGACCACAAGAAAGTTTCCAACTTGAAAAACTTGAATTTGCCCAAGGACTGCAAACGACAGAATAGCCAGATACACTTTGTACTTCTTTATTAACAAACGACTGTCGTGCTAATGAAACGACATCTATTTGATTCTAATGTGTAATGACAGATAGTATACTTTAATGCAAATAAAGCTAACACAAAGATATATAACGTTCTTTTTTTAATTTATCTAAAATGTGTTGGATGGTTTGTGTTAGAAATATTAAAAATTAGTTTATATCTTAGGGTTTATATTTTTATGTTAAAAGTATTATTATCATTGTTTTGATATGTAAAGAAATTTAATGGGAGAGGTGCCAATATTAAATATTACTTAATATGAATAATAGAGTATATTTATTTTTAAATCTTAGTTGAATATGAATTAAATGATGAGTGTGTTAACATTATTTTGATTGGTGTTTAAATTCCCATATCCAAATTTAATTTCTTTTTTTTTTTTTTAAATTAAGTAATTGTGTCCTCTTTGTTCATGTTTTGCTATTAAAATTGGTTTTTTTCTTTATAATGCACATTAATCTTAAATCATACTTTAATGGAGAAGGTAAGATTTGATTTAATTCTAATTTAAAATAGATAAAATTTTCAACTAGTAATTTTATCAAAAAATTTTACACTTATAGCTCCACATGAGGTCTCTAAATTTGCCATTGAGGAAATGTGGGGCTTTTAACAAGTGTGCACATACCCATCTTCTATATGTTATTCTAATGGACCTACTAATGGACAAAATAATAATGGCAATTTGGCTAGATTTTTTTTCCCATTTATAATTATTGCTTACCATTTGTATTGATAATGTAAGATGAAAAATCAAAATCTTTATTCCTTAAGGGCTTTTTTCTTTTCTTTTCTTTTTCTTACATTTTGAATGTTAAAGTTCAAAACTTTAATTACTTTATTTGCCAATGGGGAACCCATTAATTTGTTTATTTATTACAACTTACCATTATAATAAAGTGTGAAATTCTAGCATTGTGTCCCTTCGAATCTAACCTTTTTTTTTTTCTTCTTTCCTCTTTTTGCTACTATGATTATTTTCTTTTACTTTTCTCTGTATTTTCTCTTTGCAAGTCTCTCACCAACAACACACTCAGACACACACAATCTTCTAGGCTTAGATTTTGACCGTTAAAAAAGAAAAGTTCTTTCTTTTAATTCTCTTAATTTTAGGTCCTTTCTTGTTTTTTTTTTTTTTTAAAAACCCTGAAATTAGCTTAATTTAAAACCTTATTTTCACCAATTACTATAAATTTAGGGTTTTTTAGAAATTTTTTTAACAGCAATTTAGGGCTTTTTCCTAGTTCTAAAAAATCTATGAATTTCTCTAGTAAAAATTTAAAAAAATAAAATTGGGCAATTAACATATTTGGTATTTTCTGTAAGTATCTTCAATTTAGGGTATTTTTGTTAAAAAAAAATATGGAATTTGCGTACCCTTTCAGCGGGTTCGAAGTACTAAGCTAAAAAGAGCATTTTTTTTTTTGTAGGATTTTGGTTCTTTTCCAGGTCTGGGTTTTCACTGTTTACATTTGTTATAAGACTTTTTTCTGGGTTTTAAAACTACAAATTTTGCGTACTTTTGGTTTGATTAACAATAAATTTGTTGAGCTGGGTTCGGTTCTAGTATAATTGAGGGTCTCTAGTGTTCGAAAAAACTATGAATTTTGATATCCTTTTAGGTTTTTAGCGAAGAGTGAGGAAGGAGCTTTCTCGGTTTAGTACACATAATAGAAAGATGATTGCAGAGAAACCCAGTTGGGTTAGGCATGAGGGAATGCAGATTTTCTCTATTGACATTCAACCTGGTAGTCTCCGGTTTGCAACTGGTGGAGGTGACCACAAGGTATGCTCATTCTTCAGCTTAATTCTCCTTTTGGTTGCTACAAGATGCAATAGAAGATGTTCTAGTGTATTTGTTAGATAGGCATTATAAGAGGAAGCAACGACTCTGCTTAATTTTGCTCAGTGCCACTAGTTGGCTTAGTTTTATTCGCCTTTTGTGTTCTGTATGCTTGTTTTGGTTGCTTGGAAAATTATATATAATAGCAATTCGATTTTCGATGATGAAAAATCCTTGCTTGAAAGGGTGCACGATTACTATTTGATTGGTGGGATCTTTGTCATCACCCTCCATGAATTGTTTGGTTGTTTAGAAAAAATGCAGGCAGGAACATATAATTAAGATCTTGCAATTTTATATTGTCTGGGTAGAACTTTCTCATGAAATACAGAATTTATGAGCCATGGGTAGCCCTGTTTACTTGTGTTGCATCTTGAAGCTTAAACATGTGAATTGTTTTCTAAATGCATTTTATGGTAGCTTTTCAGGCTTAATTAGCTTTACAGTGTAATGCACCTTATTGCTATCAATTGTGATTTATTTTGCTTTAGGTTTTGTGTTTATGCACACTCATTGCCTTCTGTTACTTGTTTATTTTGTAAAATATGAATATAGGAAATTGTTTTGGCAATGTATTGAATCAGTGGGTCTTTGCTGAATGCAGTTAAACCTATCTTAGAAGTAATTTAAGAATCAACTTTTTGATGGAATTGGTGATTATAGTGTTGAAAGGATAAATACTGGGGGGCAGAAGTGTCTGGAACAGGAAAGGCAATTATTGGTTTCACATGTGTTAGTTTTAATGGAGCTCCTCAATATTTTTTTTCCTTGATTTTAAATCGTGTCTTCCAATTGTGTTAAAGTTTTCTAATTTACATGTTAAAGATTTACTGCCATGGTATGTGACTGGTTATTCCTTCTGTTAACCTGTTTCTGCTCTCAAGTTTATGCAAAGATATTTTTGGTGCCTTTGAAGTGTGAAAATACTCTTTTAGTTTTGAGCCCCAGATATGTACCATTACACTAACAATTACTCTTAGCTGTGACTGGTTATCATTGGATATAGTGCATGGGTATCATAAGAAGGAAGGAAAAAAGGAGAGAGGGGGGGGTGTTGTTGTGGGGTGGGGTGGTTGGTGTAGTAGGTGTTTTTCTTAGTTTATTTTTTTAAAGGTTGGACTAATCTTATTAGTGTTTTCTGCACCAGTAGCATAAGTTAATGACCTGTATTTGTTTCTGTATGGTCTCTGATCATGTTCCTAGCATATTTCACTTTATGGGTTATTATCGATTTTTAGCAATTAATGGAATAACTGATCTCTAACCTTAATGTGTGATTTAGGTGGCATGTTTTAACGTGAGCAACTTGACTCGCTAAACTCAGTCTCAAACTAGTCATGGTTGGCTAGTCTTTAGTGTCAATATATGTTGTTTAAACATCGGTTCATTGTCTTTTATTTGCATGCCATCAGACATGACCATGCTAGTATGACCAAAGAGTCTCATTTAAAAAAGGGGGAGGGGAGGGGAAGCCTTATTTGTCTTATATTACATATGTTACCTAGCATTTTATATTGTACTGTTCTCAAACCTACCTGACATTTGCTTTTTCCACTTGATTGAATGTAGGTTCGGATATGGAACATGAAATCTGTTTGTAGGGAATTGGAAAATAATGAACCAACACAGAGGCTTCTTGCAACTCTACGTGATCACTTTGGATCAGTCAATTGTGTTAGGTGGGCTAAGCATGGTCGGTATGTTGCATCTGGGTCTGATGATCAAGTGATTTTAGTTCACGAAAGAAAGCCTGGTTCAGGTACCACCGAGTTTGGCAGTGGAGAACCACCAGATGTTGAGAATTGGAAGGTTGCAATGACTTTGAGAGGGCACACTGCTGATGTGGTAATGAAATTGCTTTCATACTGGAGGCCCGAACACTAGATAAAAGAGAATTCTTTCAGTTTTTGTCGTTGGATTAAGTTTTTTTTTTGGCTGCATGTGTCTTGTATATTTCAAAAACTGTCATCTTTTTCTCTTTTCATTTAAGAAAAAGATCAGTTAGATAAATTTTTTGTGACCATTGCTGTGGATTCTGCTATACAGTTTGGTTTTGCTTCCATATGCTAAGGAATTAAATTTAAAAAAAAAAAGGAAAATAACATTGTAGTTTTGCTTTTCATTTAAATGTCCCCTCAACTTATGATGCTAACCTCTGATTTTCCTTCTGGGTATCGTCTAACTGGGTTGTTGTTTTCCATGCTTAAAGTAGGTGGATCTTAATTGGTCTCCAGATGACTCCATATTGGCTAGCGGTAGTTTGGACAACACTGTCCATATTTGGAATATGAGCAATGGCATTTGCACCGCTGTTCTTAGAGGTCATTCTAGCCTGGTTAAGGGAGTAGCTTGGGATCCCATTGGCTCCTTCATAGCCAGTCAATCTGATGATAAAACAGTCATTATATGGCGGACAAGTGACTGGAGTCTGGCTCACAGAACAGATGGCCACTGGGCAAAATCAGTATGTTTTTTCTTTGTTGATAAATTTCCATTTATCTACTTGGGTTTTAATATACTAACTAGGTTTGTACTTTTCAGCTTGGTTCTACATTTTTCAGGCGGCTGGGATGGTCCCCCTGTGGTCATTTCATAACTACTACTCATGGTTTCCAGAAGCCAAGGCATTCTGCACCTGTTCTAGAGAGGGGGGAATGGGCTGCCACATTTGATTTCTTGGGACATAATGCCCCCATTATTGGGGTGAAGTTTAACCATTCAATGTTTAGGAGAAATTTTGCCAGTGCTCAGGAAGTGAAAGCTGCACCAGTTGGGTGGGCCAATGGGGCATCTAATATTGGAGGGAAAGAATCACAGCCATATAATGTTATAGCTATTGGGAGTCAGGATCGCACGATAACCGTGTGGACAACTGCAAGTCCTCGCCCTCTTTTTGTGGCGAAACATTTCTTTACTCAAAGTGTTGTAGATTTGTCTTGGTAATTTCAATATTCCTGAAAACGTATAACCATTTTGTTATTAATCCATATACTCTATTATTAACCATTTGTTCTTGTTAATCTCTATGATTCTCTCTCATTAATTGTCTTTATTGCTTCTTTTGGGACAGGAGTCCTGATGGATATTCACTTTTTGCCTGTTCATTGGATGGGACAGTTGCTACTTTCCATTTTGACGTTAAAGAACTTGGACACAGGCTAAGTGATACTGAGCTTGATGAACTAAAGAAAAGTCGTTATGGTGATGTCAGAGGTAGACAGGCAAACTTGGCAGAGAGCCCAGCACAGTTATTGCTTGAAGCAGCTTCAGCAAAACAAACAGCAACCAAAAAAGTGGTGCCAGATATTCAGCAAAATCAGACGCCTATAAAATCTTCTGTTGAATTGGGAGTGACAACAAAGACTTCTGAGCAAGTTGATGATGGGAAGAAGTGTGTGGGAGCTGCAGGTGATGGGTTAAATAAAGTGGCAACTTCAGCTCGGATTTCTAGTCCTGTGAAACAAAGAGAATACAGGCGCCCTGACGGCAGAAAAAGAATCATTCCTGAAGCAGTGGGTGTGCCCAACCAGGACATAGTAACTGGTGGGGTCCAGTCTCAAGCCCTTGATTTCCCTCTTGTGGCATCTAATCATGGAAAGGATGAAAATGGGGTAGTTCCTGCAGATGGTGGCACTCGAGATGTCAGGGGAACCTTTGGCAGATGTTCTGAATCGAAAGATCGTTCTGGGGTCACTGCCAGGGCTACCATTACAGAGAGCTTGGTCATTGAGAAGGTTCCAGGCTCTTCAGGAAGAGATGGGAGCATCAATGTGGAGCAGTCTGGGAGTATGAAGGCATCCTGTTCCTCCAATGCTTCTACTACGCCTCTTTCAATTAGGGTATTTGATAAGAAAGTAGGGGAAGATACTGTACCCATATGTTTGGAAGCTCGTCCTAGAGAGCATGCTGTAAATGACATTATCGGGGTGGGAAATTGTATGATGAAAGAAACAGAAATTGTCTGCACAACAGGGGCTCAAACTCTCTGGTCTGATAGGATCTCAGGAAAAGTCACAGTTTTAGCTGGAAATGCAAACTTCTGGGCTGTTGGGAGTGAAGATGGATGTCTACAGGTAAGTAATAAAGCCCTTCCAAGGAATTCTGTTTTCCTTAAACTGACTAGTTTTTATTTTGATTGTCCCACAGCCCCGTACACCCCACCCCCCTCTCTCAACAACAACAACAACAACAAAAAGGAAAAAGGTTCTAGAAATTGGTGATGTGCAAAAGCATTTGAATCACAGTTTACAGGAGTGTGGCAGAAAGTAGCCATAATAATTGATTGTATTTGAACTTAAATTTGTCATGAATGTTTAAGTGGCTGGAACCCCTCTTGATTAAATGGAGGCATCAATGCGCTTCTTTGAAAGAACAGAATGTTGAAAGTCATTGAGAAGAATGAACTGCTGATTGATGAAATCATGTTCTTTGTTGGATTAGTTCAAACATTAAAAAACCCCAACTAGAGGGTGATATGTCTACAATGAAGGAATTGGGTTTTAAAATTCATCCTACTCTAATGGGAAAATTTTGTAGCCCCATTTTAGAGAATTTAGTAAGATTGAGGGAATTGGATAATGGCGATGTGGAGTGGGAAGGTTCAACTAGAAATTTAAAATCAAATTTACTGTTTCATGGATTTGAATATGGTCCAATGCTACTAAACATAAGATTTGAGAGTCCCAATTAGAAGGGTCTTTCTAACACACTGCCAATTAGAAGGGTCTTTCTAACACACTGCCAATCATTCATACAACTATACTCAATCATTCATACAACTATACAAGTGGTCATCATTAGTTCATTACCCTTAATTTTCTTTTTCAGATAATTTTTTATTGTTAAAATTGATAATGAACAGGTATTGAGTTTTTTCTTTTCTTTGAATATATGGGTTGCCAAAAGCATTCAGAGTGATGCTTCAATTCAAATGAGTCTTTTTTTTTTTTTCGGAAGACATGTTTCACATTAATGTAAAGCTTCTATTAATTGATCTGAAATCTTGTGGCATAACCTTTTTGTTCATGTTTTGAGAAGGTTTACACCAAGTGTGGGAGACGTGCCATGCCAACCATGATGATGGGATCTGCAGCAACCTTTGTAGATTGTGACGAGTGCTGGAAGTTGTTACTGGTTACAAGGAAGGGATCATTGTATGTATGGGATCTATTTAACCGGAAATGTCTTCTTCAGGACTCATTGGCATCTCTAATTGCTTCAGATCCGAACACATCTGCAAAAGGTTAGATATAAATTATTCCTTTATAGTATAGTATGAGGCTCACAGCCCAGGGTATCTGGTTAAGTGGGGTGTTCATTTTTTGCACTTATTCTGACATCTGCTCATCTAATTGGATAATTATTTTTATCCTCTTTCAGGAACAATCAAAGTTATATCTGCTAAGTTGTCAAAATCTGGTTCTCCTCTTGTTGTTTTGGCTACACGCCATGCCTTTCTGTTTGACACAAATCTTATGTGTTGGCTGAGGGTAGCAGATGATTGCTTCCCTGCATCAAATTTTGCTAGCTCTTGGAATCTGGGTTCGATTCAGAGTGGTGAGCTTGCTGCATTGCAGGTGGATGTTAGAAAATATTTGGCCAGAAAGCCAGGATGGAGCAGGTATTCCTCCATTGTCAAATTTTGCTGGATTTTTGAAGAATTCATAGAATTCATGCCATTCATGGAGCATGCTAATGAGAAATAGTAATATAGAATCTTTGCTAAAATTATTCTTTACTGCTACTTTGGTGTGATTTCAAGTGTGATTCATAATTATTTGCTGATTGATTCCCACAATTCCAATTAATCCTTCATGATGTTTTTGCTTGTGAATATTAACTCTCAAGTTCATGTGTATGGTTAATATAACTTGCTCCTAGAGTTTGACCTGTTATCATGTTTCTTCAGGGTGACAGATGATGGAGTGCAGACACGTGCTCATTTGGAGGCTCAGTTGGCATCCTCTTTGGCTTTGAAGTCCCCAAATGAATATCGCCAGTGCCTTCTATCTTACATTCGCTTCTTAGCAAGGTTTTTATCTGGACTCATTGTTTTTTAATTCTCTACTTATTCATTGTTGACGCAAAGTACACGTGGGGCTTTGCAAGGAACATGTTTATCCTTGCATTTGACATATATCAAATGAGTGGAAAAAAGTAAAAGTGAAAAAACTTTGGTTGCAGAGAAGCAGATGAGTCTCGTTTACGAGAGGTCTGTGAAAGTTTTCTTGGACCTCCTACTGGGATGGCTGAATCCACATCTTCAGATACAAAGAATTTAGCCTGGGATCCTTCTGTGCTTGTAAGGCCTCCTCGTCATCTTTTATAAATGTGTGATCCCATATTTGTCGCATATTTTATTATGGCTATTATATTACTATTTTTGGAGGGATGCTAGGAACCTTTGCTATTCTAGTTTAGCTTATACCTTTGCTTATTGAGACGCAACATAACTTATAGCTAAGAAACTGGCAATTGGTTATGTGGGTATTTCATTTTTGGCCTTACCCTTTTCTCTTTCTTGCTTGATCAAATTTCACTTTCCTCAGATTCTCATGCACACACAAAAGATAGATGTATAGCAACACACAGGAGATCAAATGAGCAAAATTTGTTGGTATTATTCAAGGTGGCTTGGATCATGTGTTAAAGGGATATGTGTTAAGAGTCTTAGTTGATTGAAGGGAACAGGTGAAGATAATATAACGAAAATAGCTAGCAGTGCTCTCTTTTTTCTGTTTGCTAGTATTGTTACTAAATAGTATATGATAAAAAAATAGTGTATGATGTCTTCTGAAGAATATTATTATCATACATCAAGTTGCTTTGAAATCCTAATTCTTCTATCACTGTCAAGTATTGGTTAGACTTTTCCTGTATTATTTTTTATTTTAAATAATCCCTTTTCCTGGGCATATGCCTATAATCTTTTATTGATCTTTAGTTTTAGTTGCCTTACTTTTTTAAATGGCAAATAAGATTGGCTAAGCATTGTTTACGTGTGATGCTGTCACCTGTCTGGAACTTTGCAGGGAATGAAAAAGCACAAGCTCTTGAGAGAAGATATTCTTCCATCAATGGCATCAAACAGAAAAGTCCAGCGTTTACTCAATGAGTTCATGGATCTCCTATCTGAATATGAAAGCTCTGAAACTAATCCCGACCAAAAAAATTCAATGAGACCAATGCCATCTCAACCAGCAACTGATCAAATGGACATTGATCAATCAGCAACAGATGAAAAGAAGTCTGCCCAACCATTGATAGATCCATCAAACTCTGCAGAACCTGTGACAAATCAAAAGAGTTCTGCCCCTATCACAACAAATGAAGTTAATTCTGCTCCACTAGCAATTGATCAAGTAGACTCAGGTCCAACATTGACCGATCAAGTTATTCCAGATTCACCCGCTACAGATACCGGTCCTTAAATTCTTCAACGTCTAACCAATAGCATTTATATTAAAAGAATAGCAGGCTAACAAATGATGTTGCTGAAGTGGGAAATGGTACATGTTTGGGTTTATATGGTCCATGCCATCATTAACCATTTCCTTCCCAGTGACCCTCCAAAGTTATTTGCAATGAGAAAGCCTTCTTTAAATTATTCTTTGAAGATGCGCATGGGTATGTGACAGAATCTCATTGTTGAGTTAGCTATAAAGATTTTGAATGTCTTGTCATTTATAGTTTTTGTAATCAACTCGGTGGATGTTATTTTCTTGTACAATGTTCCCAAGATATGAATTAGATTTTTCAAATAGACTCTTTTATCTTATCTAACTGCAGACAAGTCAGGTTCTCTCTTCTGGTCAAGTTGTGTATTATGCTTTTTCTGTAGACCTTTTCACGTGTGTAGGTTAGGCTCTATTCAGATGAGCCTTCGCCTGTACTTGCACTGACCTTGGAATGTGCATATTATCAAGTCTTTTGTTTGGTCTATAGCTTGAATATCAGTTACCCTGCACTGGGGATGTCTTTCTTTGTATGTATGTATATATATATTTATATTTTAGGTTTTAGCTGCAAAACCCTACTGTTCTATTGCAACAAGTATGTATGAATGGATTTAAAATTCATTACCAAATTGGTCGTTAATGTTTTTTGAAGTGAAATTATCAGGATTTGAACTCTTAACCTGTGAAAAAGATACTTGACTAGTGTAGTATAATTTTACTAGAAAGTGCATTGATGGTTATTTGTTATGTATGTATTTGTATACATCAAATGTGTCTGGTGACAACTGGAACGCACAATGTTAGTTGGTTGTATCACCTATTATTGTCTGATAGTTCCTTTGTTCATCTGATTTTGGTCATGTTGAGAGATCAGTAATCAGTGTTCATCTGATTTTGGTCATAGTGAGAGATCAGTCATCATTGTAACTTAGTTGTAGCAGGCTAGCTGCTTCCCCAGTTAGGTTCTAGGGCGGAGGGGAAGAAAACTAATGGTTTGTTTAGTTGTGGAAAATAAGAGCTGTTTTGCAGAAAATAATTCTTAGAAAACTGAAAAATAAAATTTATTATTTAGTTATAAAAAAATTTCAAATAAAAAATTAGAGATGAATTTTGTAATTTTTCTAATTAATAAATATATTTTGAAAAATTAGTTATAGTAGTTTTCAGTATTTTATTTTAAATATTAAAAAAAAATTAATTTTAAATTTATTATTAAAAAAATATATATTTATCATCAAACTATGCACGTCGTGTTATAGTTTTCAGGATGAATTGAATTTGAAAAACATGAACCTGCACGTTATCTGCATTTTCGAGTCCAATAACATCACTTCTTTCTTTTTTTTAATTTAGTTATTGCTATTTTTTTCTTTTTTATTTATCTATTATTTTTTAGATATACTTATGCTAATAATTTTTTTACGACTTTTTGCAATATATACACTAAATTTAGTAATAAACTAATTAATATTATCTTTCATCTTTTATTTTCAATAATTGTCTTTCTATATATAAATTAGTATTTTAAAATACTTTCATATTTTTTTAGATTGTATATCTAAATAAAAAATACTTTAAGTTATTATATTATAAGATTATCAATATGTTCTCATGTAATAATTAGTATTTTTAATTTAGTAAAATAAAGGTTATTTGATAAAAAATAAAAAATAAAAATTCTTATATATATATATATATATATATATATTGATTGTATGAATGTTGCTTTGTTAAAAATTAATATTATATAAAATCACTTTATCAATTTTTTTATATCATTATATTTTTATTCATTTTAATTAAAATTTATATAAATTAATAACTTTACTTTTCTCGGCCACCGGGGTATGGAACACAGGCATGGGTTGAAGGGGTGCTTGTATATTTTTACACAGCAGTTTCTCATGTGATTTATTTTATTTATTTAAAAAAAATTTTAAAAATTATATTTTGATAGTGTTTGATATAATGAATCTATTGATATATTTTTCATACTAAATAAAAATTATTTGAACTGCTAAAAATGCATTAGAATTTTTATATATTATATTTAACGGTCTAGATTTAACGCATATTCAATACATTTTTAGCAGTCCAAATGATTTTTGTTTAACATGAAAAATATATCAATAGATTCATTACATCAAACACTATCAAAATATAATTTTTTAAAAATTTTTTTAATTTTTTTAAGTAATTAAAATGAATCGCATGAGAAATTATTGTGTAAAAATACATAGTAATTCCCTCAACCCCACATGTATAAAGTGTGTTCCATGCTGCAGTCCTTACCTTGTCCATTTATTATCGTTGACTTTGTGAAGACTTTTCTTGGCCATCCAATTTCTGACAAATTTTGTAAAATTTAAATTTAATTTATTTAAAAATAAAAATAATTATTCATCGAGTCAAATAATAAAATGAATTAGACCAAATCAAATATACTTATTTGTAAATTTTTTATTTTTATAAAATATTTATTTTAAATATTTATATAATATAATTTATATTTTATATAAAAATTAACTATATATTAAAAATAAAAATATATATAATATAAATAATTTAAACAAATTTAAAATAAATATTACTATTATCTAAAGTTAAACTCACCTAACATAAATATAATATAAAAATTTAGCTACATCACAATTATTAAATAAAATATAATATAAAAATTTAGCTACATCACATTTATTAAATAAGATAGATATTATCCGTTTAATTTATATTAAAACGGATTAGATATCTATAGATCGGATTAGAATTCTCATCTCTAAATCGACATATGAAACACATGTGTGAACTGTATTCCATGTAATTATTATTTTCGGGTTAACACAGCAGCATCTCATGTGTCTAATTTTAGATATTTAAAATTTTTTATAAAAATTTATAAAAATTGTAATTTGATAGTATTTCATATAATGAATCTAATGATATATTTTTTATACTAAACAAAAATCAAATGAACAGTTAAAAATATATTATAAATACATTAAATCTAGATCATTAAATATAATACACAAAAATTATAATATATTTTTAATTATCCATTTGATTTTTGTTTAGCATAAAAAATATATCATTTGATTCATTATATGAAACACTATCAAATTATAATTGTTATAAATTTTTATAAAAATTTTTAGATATCTAAAATTGGACACATGAGAGACTGCTATGTAAAAAAATACAGCAGCCCCTCAACCCAACCCATCATTTACCGGCCTTTTTTCTTAAAAATAAGCAAAAAAAAAAAAATTACCATTTTATAACAAAATCTATTATTATTACCTGTTTATACCAATAGCGCATCCAGTATCTGAACTGTCTGATGCTCTCTGACGCAGCGTATCCAACAGATGCGCTCTCTGACTATCTGATACATTTTTTATATTTTTTAAATTAAATTTTTTTATTTTTTATTAAAGTAATTTAAAAGTGCAGGCCTCCATTTTTTTTGTTCCAGTTAGCACAATATTTATAAGTAATTTTTTTTTTTTTAAATTAATACCTAAAACTAGTTAATAGTATTTTTATTAAAATCATGATAGTATTAAATTTATTTAATTAAATTTTAAAAATAAATATTTTTGATGCATTATATTTTTGTTGTTAAAATTATTTATCTTA
>CANXYC010011750.1:0-44460 GCA_948193065.1 Aleurites moluccanus | reverse complement strand
TCTTCTTAGAAATAGTCTTTTTGGCCTCCAACCTGGGGGGTTCATTTTTGGTCGACTTGGATCTCCTAGAAAATTTCTTGGAATATGTGATTGTGTTAGCAGCCGACTGCTGTTGTCTAACAATTTCCAAGTTATTTCTATCTCTGTTCTCATCTTCGATTTTGATGAATCGTTTGAGATCATCCAGTCCCACTTGCACCTTTTTCCTATACATTTCAGTTTTAAAAGTGTGCCATGCAGAAGGTAGTTTGTAAATTATTGCCCCAACTAAGAAGGCATCACAGATGATGATCTTTTCATTATTTAATTCAGATCTCAGATTTTCTAGATTAGTTACTTAAGGAGTGATTTTCATATTTTCATTAAATTTGAAATCCATGAATTTGTCAACTAGGTCTGTTTTTGATAATTCCTCTTCTTTTCTAAATTGAGCATCTATATTATCCTAGATTTCTTTAGTAGTGTTGTATTTGCTAAAAACTTCTGTCAGACGATCAAAAAGACAATTCAATAGATAGTCCTTACATAAGTCATCATCCTTGTTCCATTGAGATTCATCAACATCCTCCATTGTATCAGCAAAGATACTCAATACAGTGTATAATATATTTTCATATTTCAGTCCAAATTGAGTTTTTCACTTCCAAAAATTAAATTCAGATCCACCAAAAGATTCCAGTTTGACCATCTCAATCGGAACACATTTATCCATTCTTCTATATATTTAAATAAACAATTAAATAGCAAAAATTATATAGAAGGAAAGTTGGAACAAGTGCACATGAATCAAACCAGTGATTGAATCAAATCAATGATTTGAACCGATGATGGAATCAAACCAATGATTGAATCAAACTAATTAAATCGAACTGATGATTTGAATCAAATCAATGATTCAAACCCATCCAGCGATTCGAACCAAACTAATTTCAAATCTTTTGTTCTTCACCGATCTACATTGTTGGGCTCCAATGGGATGAGGAGGAGGCTTCGAACGTCTCAGGGCTGGTGAAGAAGCTTCAATTGGCGAGGAAGGAGCTTCGTCGGAGTTGGACAGCCAGAGCTCGAGTCTAGGCAACCAGACTTGGGAGCTTCGACGGTGCTAGATGTCAGATTGGAGACTCGCTGGCGTTGGACTATCGATCGTGTCTAGGCAGCGAGTTGTAGCTTCGACGATGCTGGACGTCGGAGCTCGTGTCTGACCAGAGCTAGAACAGACCAGGCTGTGACGGCGTTGGCTTGGGCTTGTTGGTGCTCTTGGCTCCTCAACTGTGGTGGACAAATTTTTTTACAATTCTGTGTTTGGGAATCTCAAATTTTTTTTTTAACCAAACTAGAACAAAACCAACGCTTAAAGGAGAATTGGTTGATTGATGAAACTTAGGAAACGAAATTGGCCAGGATATATAAAGAACAAAACAAATAATTAGTATTGCTAAATTCTCTTTTTTGCAAATCGGTGGCCTTGTCAACTTCAAAGTTTCAATTTCAATGTTCCAAACGTCAAAATCAACAACTCTTGATTCTCCCGAAACCTTGAATCCAAAAAATTAGAAAACCTAATGCTTCAAGATTGTTAGGGTTTTCGGTTAAGTAATATGCGATTGCTTGAAGCATTACACTTTAGGTATCTAATTTGGAATACCTAGCATGCTGCTCCCAGTTAGCATATATAGGTTTACATTAGGGTTAAACCAGTTAATAGACTCTTACACATTAAGTCTACTATAAAGGTCTATTATCTATTATAACTTATATTAGAACATATATTAGGGTTATTTAATATACCCAACAATTCATAATATCATATAGGTGTCCTTCTACTTTACCCCCGTTAATTTTATGTGCCATATAAAATTTAAGAAGGAAAGACTTGTTAATTAGTTAAGGAATGAATGATTTATTATTCAGGTGGCCATTAATTATGTTTTATATTAATTAATTATCACTCATTATTTATATTTTATTGTGAAACTCTAATTAATTAATAAAAATTACTTAATAAAATTTGATAAGCAATATTTTCATATTACATATTTCATGACATTCTATACTATAATTTACCTTCTAATAATTATAATTGAAATTTGAATGACTAACATTAATCAACTTTATCAAACCAGTCCTAATTAATTTGTACTTCCAACTTCAATCGAATCATTATAACTCCAACTCATATTTTTCAATTAAAATTTGAATTAGCAACTCTAAATTACTTTATTCATATTTTTTAATTGAAATTCGAATTAACAACTCTAAATTATTTTATTCATATTTTTTAATTGAAATTTGAATTAGCAACTCTAAATTACTTTATTCATATTTTTCAATTAAAATTCGAATTAGCAACTCTAAATTACTTTATAAATCTCCAATCCTAATTAATTTGGATATATTTCTTAATTTTAATCGAATAAATTATGTTTTATGTCTAACAAAATATTTTTAGGTAATGATTCTATATATATTTATGTAATACTTCTTTATAATCTTATATGAAATCCATTATTATTTAATAATTAATAATTATTAATATATATATATATAGTTTTTTACAATGATTCGAAATGGTACAATACAATTCAGTTGAATTCGAATTATAATAATGAGGTCCAAAATTATTCCATAATATTTTTATCGGTTAGTTAGATTTAGAAATGGTCAAACAGTCAATGAGATTTTCGATTCTGGAAATTTTTAATTCAATTATTTGATTCAATTCAATAATTTTAAGATCCTTGTTATAACGATCTAAAATTTTTATGATTTAAAAATAAATATTATTTTATAAGAAATATTTTTATGAAATTATTTTAAGAATTATTAAAAATTAATTTCACTAACAAGTTTTAATATGTCAAAACAATGAACATTTTACAAAGATTCTAATGACTATTATAAAATGAATATTTTATGAATTAAAAAAAATAAAGAAATCAGATGAATGATTAGGCATGAGAGAGGGAGGAAAGAGAAAACTTTTGATCGCAATTTCAAAGTGCTCTGGTGGTCTTTCCAACTGATTTTAGTATCAATGGAAAGCTCTATGCATGAGCTTTTATTTGATACCAATTATGGATGAAAAAGATGATCGAGGACTAAGAGATTTGGTAGAGAAAGTTTCGGCCATCGAAAATTTCAAGCCCGGATTCTGACGATTGGTGACGACTAACAGTGAAAGGAGGCCATTTTTGGACTTCTATCTTCATGGGCTTCCCGATGATACTCAGTTTGCCTCCATCGGTGACCGGAGCTAGGACCGAAAATAGGGAATCCGAATCTTTTTCCTTCAATTTAAGGTAACTGAGTTTTTAATGATTCTAAAAATTATTTTGAATATTTTAGGAGTGAAGTTTGTGAAAAATATTAAATTTTGAGATTGATAATGAAATATTTAGACAATAAATAACTGAGGACTGTATTTTAATTAGGTGCATAAATTAAGATAAATTAATATGATTAATTTGGAGTAATTATGAAGTTGATTAGAGTGATATCTATGAATTTTTGGTATCGAAAGTAAAATATTTATGGAGAAAATTATTTGAGTCAGTAGTTAAAGTAGGTGAATAATTAGTTTAAATTGATGTAAATTATTTGGAGCTAAAATTAATAATATGTTTTTCCTTGATTTATATGTATGTGATTATATTTAATTAATTAAAATTAAATAATTGTCTATGGTTGAGGTAAATTATAAAATTTTATGAAGAGATGAAAATAGTTTAGTATGTTTTAAATACTTAATAGGTAAATTAAGTATTATATATATATAAGCTATTACTATTGCGTTAGATTTACAAACATGATATATGTTTATGTTATATTATATAATGTTAAATGATATATGTATGTGATTCTGTTGAAAAATAGGATAATATGGAATTCAGTTGTACTAACATGAAAAACATTAACGATAAAACATGATATGATTTATAATGATGACATTATTACAGGGATTGTCTTATTAAAGAATGGTCTCACTGTAACCCCTATACATGGATAAGAAATATTGAGATGCTTGATTTGAGCTGAACTCATTGTGGCTCCGTAGTTGGATTATAAGAGAGCCAAGGAAGGGGTCGGTTACTATTTACGATAAACGAAAACATAAATGAGACTGAATTCCATCGACATTTTTCATCATAGATGTTGTATATGTTTATGCATGATTATGTGTAATGTGACACTTCATGTAAGTTAATAAATGATCTGTATGTTAAATTAATTTATATCATCTTATTGAATCAAACGCTCATCCCTGTTTAAATATTTTTTCAGATTCCAGGTTGAATTTAAAGAGATTAAGTTTTAAGCTGGGTATTCATGATTTTTATTTCTCAGACAGTGAAATTATTTCATTTTATTATGTAATTATTTTATATTCATTGTATGAAAATTTTCTAAAACTTCGCATTGTTATTCATAACATTTATATTGTATATATATACATATTGCTAAGTCTGATGTCTAGTTGAGTTTATTAGTATAGGTTATTTTGTTAAGTAGAAACTTAATTTGATGATGTGATATGATTGATAATTATCCTAAATGACTATGTGATAATGTTAAATTGTTCAGGTTCTGCTTGACAGATGGGCCCATAGCTCTTACTTTGTAATAGTTACAATTGTCATATTATAGTTTTGTTATTTATGATAAATTAAACTTACTATAAATTTTGAAAGTTTTACCTTTTTTTTTTCTTAATGTTGATCACATATCCAATAGGATCATATTGTGAAACTTAATCAGCCATACCTATCATGTTGCACTTAATCTATGATTTATTAACTTGTAAATTATAAAGAAATATATAAAGTTGAATTTGATTCTTGAATTTATTTTTAATAGGATCCAAAATTAAATTTAAAATCAAATCATCAAAAGTTTTTAATTTTGAGCTCAATTTAATTCAAATTTTAGCAAAAAAAGAAATAAAAAATGATAAGTTTAAAATTAATTCCCAAATCAGCAGCAGATGCTATTATTCTTCAGGATTTAAATATAAAAATAGGATAAATTACATTTTAATTTTTGAGATTTTACCTAATTAACATTTATATCTTTATTTTTTAAAAAACTAACTAGTTAGTTTTTATAGTTTGATTATGTTAAATACTTTAATTATTTCGTTTATTTTTTTATTTTTTCGTTAAATTTTAATAAAATGATCAAAATACCCCTATTCCTTCATTTCCATATTTCTACTTTTTTAATAAATTATTTCTTAGTTCTTAAAATTTAATTTAATTTACTTACATCATAATTTAATTTAAATAAAATATGTACAAATATTTTTTTATATCAAATATTTACACAAATTTTTTATTTTTTATATTTAATTTAAAATTAAAATAAATAAAATTACTTTTTATTTAATTATTTAATTAATTTTCTTTTTTATTTTAATCTAAAATTAAAATAAATAAAATTACTTTTATTTAATTAAATTAATTATTTTTATATAATTATTTAATTTATTTTCTTATTTATATTTAATTTAAAAATAAAACAAAAAATTACTTTCATTTATTGAAATTACTTTTTGCATATTCAATTAAAATAATTACTTTTTATATATTTAATTAAAATAATTATTTTTTGAGTATTTTTAATATTTAAAATAACTAAATTTTTTTTCTCTTATATATATATATATATATATATATATATAAAGTTCTTTTTTAATCTTAATTAGATATACACAAAAAAATAATTATGTTGATTAAATATATAAAAATAATTATTTAAATTAAACATACAAAAATTAATTTTTAACAGTTGAAACTAATTTTTTATTTTAATTTTAAAAAATTAAATAATTAAAAAAATCTTTAACTAAATTTTTTATTTTAATTTTAATTAAATAAATTAAAATATCTATTTAATTTCGATTAAATGAAAAGGTAAAAAAAGAAAAAGAAGAAACAATAAAATCTAGGCCTCGAAGAACATAGGCATTTTTGTCATTTATTATATTTTCTTTTTATTTTTAAATTTTTTTATAGAAAAAGTAAAGTTTAAAATATTAAAATTAACTAATTAATTTTTTAAAAAGTATGAATGCAAATATTAATTAAGTCATATCTCAAAAACTAAAAAATAATTTACCCATAAAAAAATTTTAGGTTTATACTATTAACGAAAATATTTATTTTTTCCAAACTTAAATTATTTTAAAATTAAAATAGAGAAAATAATTTTTACCAATAAAAATTAAAAACTTAATTTTAATTATTAAAAATTTAATTTTGAATCTAATTAAATATTGCTTAATGCTCAAGAGTGAAATTGAAATATCATCTATTTTTTTTTTTTATCAAAATTAAGAACTTTATATTAATTTGTCCGTAAACATAACCCACTTGCCTTGTAATATAAAAAATTAGAAACTTAAAACTCTGATAAATTCCTTTCCCTTGAAGAATTTCCAATACAAGATTGTGCAATGAGCTAATGCTCCATTTTCCTCTCTCTCTTCAAGTAGGCTATTGGTGACATTTGCTCGATTTCTTTATACTGTTAGTCATCCATGCCAAAATGGCTTTACTCAAAAGCAATGCAAAATCACCCAAATGCAATCAACTTTAATGGGTGGAGATTGGAAAGCTAATTTGCCACAGTAACAGGCGGCTTACATATCAAGGAAATACAAGCTTTAACATGTTAATACTAACAAATAATAATAATAATAATAAAGAAGATAAATATTTTAAATAATTGGTGGTAAGATGGACTGATACTTGGGAACTTACGGGATCAAAAGAAGCAACTAACTGGGGAAAAACTTGAGCATTCTCAAATCACAAACAACAATGGTAGCATTAAATTTCTTGCATGTGGTTATCCCTCAGAATAATGCCAGCAGATCATCTCTAGACATCTTGCTTTCCTGATCGGTAAATGGTCTCTAGTTCTCCCAGAAGAGAATATATATAAAGAGAAACAAAACAAAACTCCTCAAGCAACAGATTTGCTTCTCGTTACTCCACAAACTATTTGTACTTCTTGAGGTTTTTGTAAATTAGCAGGGATCTTTTCTGTTTCCTCAATTGTTGAATCTGGGTCAGATATCTGATGATCTGATATATATTCTCTCTTTCTAGAGTCTGAGGTTTTAGATTTTTGTTTAGAACTTTCTTGGCAGCCCAATTTAGTGCCCCTTACATCTCCAAAGCCGCTTTTAGAAATGGCATCACCAATCTTGGGTGATTCCTCACTTTGAGCTCCATTGCAAGTAGCACTTCTGCTAACTGTTTCAGGCCCTCGTGTAAGCAGTTCTGTGATTGTTTTGGGCAATGGAGAATCCTTTCCTGTAGTCCCAATTGTACTTGCATCCATAGATGGTGAATGGTTGAAACTCCATCTAGCATTCTCAAACCACTTGCTGACCTGCAACATGCAACTACTTTTGGATGAAAAGAACATGAACCTATGCTAACCAAACTCAACAGGGGGCAAAAAGACTTTTAAAAAAAGAGATAATGGAATAAGTTCACAGTAGCAACAAGAGAAGGTATGACCTGCTGGAAAGTAATTCCTAGCTCTTCTGCCAGCCTTTCTTTTGTAGGTCGGTTAGGATATTTATTTTCCTTGAAGGATTTGTAGAGCCTCTGCAAAGCAATATGACCCTTAACTTAATCTGTATTATGCCCTATATATATCTGGAAACAAAATCTGGAAAACAAGGATCCTAATGAAGTTGCATTGTACAATAGTGAATATTCTCTTTTATGATAACCCAAACTAGGACAATGAGCACCGCATAATACATGATATCATATTTTTAGTTTGATTTGCATGATTATAATATTCTAAGTTCTTGTCATCTTCTTCATCACCTCTTCCATTTTTCCCAGAAGAGAAATAGAGAGAGAGAAGATAACAATTCATCCTTTCTAGAAAGCACTCAAGAAGAGATCATCTTATAAACCAGGGCAGGAAGCCATCAGAATCCTCAATATGGACTGCAACGGAGAAGGTAAATAATTTATAGATTCATGGAGCATTTTGATGGAATTAAGAGCGAGTGAAAATGCCATTAGAACATTTTAATTCACTGAGATTAGATTTAACAAAAGGAATCAAATGCGAAACAACATTTTCTATCAATCAGCTGGGGCAAAAATGAGAATCTTTTTTTCACTTTTAGTACTTATTTTAGCCACATCAACTTTTCTGTTATTCTTGACCACAGAGCTTTCTGCTTTTGTGCAAAAGCTAACAGGGGTATTAACTAAATCATTTACAGTCAAATACAAAATTATTCAATTTTTAAATAAACTACAGTGGTTTCAATAAAAGGAGAAAAGCATAATTTTTGTTTATTCTTTTTTGCAAAATAAAAACATTTTATTAAAAGGAGATATGCATTTTTTTTCTTCTTTTTTTTTTTACTTATTTATTTGTGTGTGTGTCTGTGTAGAAATACAATTTGGCATACAAGATATTCTACTCCCACGATGAGACATACTAACTTTCTAATCACAATCTTTCTTTCATTCTTTTTACAAATTCAAAAGCTAGAAATATAACACAAATACCTGAGTTACAGCTTCTCCAAGTCTTCTATGTACTGATGACTTGACTGTTTTACTGCAGGAACCAGACGGAGAGGAGCCCTGGTGTGCTTTAGCTGTTTTAGCTGTTGATATGTTTGTATTTTCAAAGTTGGACATTTGACGGCTTCTCTTTGGAGTATACTTTGTCTCCTTTAGGTCTTGCTTTACAGAATTGGTCACAGGAGCATTTCCATTTACTGATGTTGAAGCAACTTCTGCACTTTTCCTCCTCTTCCTTGGTCCAACATCGTCAGTGAAATCTTCATCATCACCAGTGTTGGATGAAGCACCGTCAGTGAAATCTTCATCATCACTTGGGTCGGATGAAGCATTTCCATATGTTTCCTTCACAAATAGAAACACAAAATAGATGAGCTAACTAGAGATGGCAATAGAATGCAACAAAAATAATGTCTCACGTATTAGGATTAAGAAGTCACTTGCGATAAGAAGAATATTGTATTACACATAAAGCAATACATCTCTCCACAAGTACAAAAGGAGAAGGCTAACAATTTGACATTTATGAATCTTTTATTTCAAACCTAAACAAAGAGCTCATCGGAATCCCAACACCCAAATAACCCACCCTCTTTTTAATTTTTATTTTTGCATCAATTGTAGAAATGAGATAGTATTTTCATACACAAGAATTTGAGTGAAAATCTGTCTTCATTGCTTTAGAAAGAACAATTAAAAATAGGATTGCCACAGATATAGTATCCTGCATGGTATAAACTATTCATGTTGTAAGCATGCACAATTGAGTAGTGAGCATTGCTATTATGGTAGAAAATATTCTATATAAACAGATTATGTAGAGTAAAAAGTTCTGCTCTAATAACTCTAATGCCATAAGAGAGAGAGAGAGAGAGTGAGTGATAGAAGAACAGAAGAACCAAGTTTCCCTCACTTGCACAAAGACCATTTTGAACAGAAGATTAGGATGTAATGATAATAAATTGTTCATCTTGAAATAGTTATATGTAAAACAAGAAAAATAAGATGGTACATATGACTGGAGCAAAGAACATCAATCAAAACATAACATGAAAGGAAACTCACATCATATAATTTTTTGTAGTCTAATCTCTCAACATTTCTTTTCCCAGGAATGGATGCAGACCCATCTTGGCTTAGATTTGGCTCTAAGATGGATAAAAGCTCACTGTGTATTCCACCACGTTTGGATCCGTCTTTAATAAAATCTCCTATAGCTCTAATAGACATACGGCTTTCATCTTCTCCAGACAACTTATTATTACTGAGAGTAGCAGCAAGATCCTCAGAGTCAGATGTAAAGTCAGAACTTGAACTTTCCTCCTTCACTTTCTCATCAAGACTGGGAGCATCAGGATCATAGTTCTCATCCTCTGAATCATCAGAAGAAAGCCCCATGGGCTGCTCATCACCAGCTGGAGCCTCCAATTCATCAGATGCAGAAGTGAAGTCAGATTCATCAGAGCTTGATTCATCTCCCTGACTCTTCTCATTAATTTCTGATCCATCAGGGTCATAATCATTATCATCAGAATCATCTGAAGGAAGTCCAGAGTTCTGATCAGGATTTTGTCCAGCTGCTGCAGCCTCAGGGAAAATCTTCTGAAAATGAGATGAAAGTATGATAGTAACAGCAAAACCAATGAGTTTGTGAGCAACAAATAAACAAGGCTAGAGGCTAAATCATTTACCTCCCAGCTGTCACTTATAGAAATATTTGTTCCTTGAGAGTCATTAAGCAACTTGATGCAATCAACTTTGCAATCACATCCAGGGCATAACCAACCCTCGTCATCAGGGGGAACTATATGTCACGAGGAAAAGAAATTAAGAAAAAAAAAACAGTCAAGAACGCGTAACTGAGAAAATAGATAATTAAGAACCATCATCCAACTTATTTCCATTAGGCAGGTAAATAGAATTTACTGTCTTCTTTTAACAAGGGTGGTATTAAACAGAACTGATGGAACCCTCGGTCACAGGCACCATCGCAAAGTATGATATCATTATCAGCAGTCAAGTCTTTGGACCCACATTTAGCACAGAATATCTGCCATAGAAGAATTTATTGTCTCTGAGTTAACAATTCCAATATATGTTCATTATCAAAAAGAAAAAATAACATCCTAAGTTAGAATTAGTGACGACTGCAAATAAGAATTCCAATAACAAGAGAACACATATTAAAATAATAATAATAATAAAATCTCCTACATCCTCACTGCTAATCTGTCCTTCAGAATCAAATAATGATTCCGGGAACCTTCCTTCAGCACATAGCGAATCAATACGTTGAAATAAATCTCTTATTTTCGTTTTGCGTCGAAGAATTTCAGATTGGGCTCTTTGCAGCTCCTTCTCAGGCTTCAATTTTTCTAGGCTGCAAAATCATAAAATATTATCAATGCAACATTTGACATAAGCCAAACAGTAAGAAGATGGCCATTAAATGGATATATATACACATATGCACGAGAGAAGAAGAAGAAGAAGATCCCAAGTCTAGATGGCCTTAAGGTAAGGCCAATCCTCATTGAATCGAAAACTTCTTCCCCAAGCATAACATACTAAAGCAGATAAAAGAAAATTCTGGATGATATGGTCCAGTATATGCACGGAAAGATATGGTTGGACATCATACAACAGAAATTTTTTACCAGAATCAACAATGGCCAAGAGTGACAATTTCTTTATTCAGAAAAATTCAACTAGTTCAAATTCACTCATCCTACTGTCCGCTTATTGTGGCATGTTCCACTTACCTGAAAGAGATGTCATAAAAACACCCTAATTCTGCAATTTGTATTGAGGTGCCGTTCAGGTGAAGACAGTTGTATCTACAGAAACTATAATTTATATAGTTGAATTACTGAGAATTGATAAGAAGATATCAAGAAGAGAACAAAAGATCAAATGATCAACCAAAATTCTGGTTACACAGACAGGAAAGTAGACTCCCAGTAAACTAATTTCATTAAGAATTCTGCCTCTGAACCAAACATTACAGCTATAAAAAGCATAAAATCCTTGCAGAATTAGGTTTCAACTTCAACCCTTTTTAATAAAGTTTAACATAATTTAAAAAAAAAAAGACAAATAATCCAATTTTCCAGAAAATTACTGCAAAGGGCTCATTTAAAAGAATCCAAAAACTGGCCTTTAGGTTTTTTGCACAGAGAAAAAATGAGAGCGTGAACAATGGGCAAGAAGTATAGAGTGGAAGATTAGTGAATCAGAATCGATTGGAGTGGAAGATTAGTGCACTTTTGATTGTCGGAATTAATCGGTATCACAAGGTTCTCCTCTAAGCTCCTGTTCCACCATTTAGTAAATATATTTGAACAACAAGAAGTTGGAGGACAATACAAGACATCAGGCAAGAAAATAAAATTTAACAGTGAAACTTTCCCTAGTTTGCAGCAAACTTTTCATCTTAGTCTGCAGCAAACCTTGCATCTTAGTCTGCAACTATTTCCAATTCCTACACAACTCCTTAGCACAATAATACATTTGCTTGCAGTGAATACTATTTTTTTCAACTCAAAATTCAATTTAAAAAGAGAAGGGTGGGGCAGTAAAAATACACAAATTAAAAGCAAGATTTCGCCGACTATGCCCATAGCAATTGTAGTCTGTGGGTTTTGCTTCCAGTTGATAGCCACAAGAATAATAAATCAAGATTCAATGATCATCTTCCAAAGATTATTGGACATACAAAAAAGCCTGGCTATTCAGAAACATACCTATAAAACATCACTCCAAACTGACCACCATGCCACAGGCATGGTGATAAACCTCTTATGCCATTAGTAATGGGAGGAAGGGGGCTGACTGTCAAATAGGGTGATTCTCCGTCGGCAGTACATCTTCACCCCACCCCTTTATCTATTTTACTAGTCAGAGAAAGACAAAAAAAGAAAAAAGGAAGAACCCCAAACTGTGAGAAGACATGGACTCGACCCAAAACAGGCATAGTATCTGTTACTTGGACTTGGTATGAGTATTTGGTACAAATATGTTTCTTAGTATTGGGCTTGCCCATGTTTCAAAATTTTATACATTTTCCATTGCAACCCATGTATGAGTATCATTACCTGACATAGCTACTTTAGGATAAAGTGAAGATTTGCAGTAACCATGGAGATAGTATTTGAGAAGGAACTGAGATTGCACTTTTTTTTTTCTCTTTCCATTTATTCATCTCCTACAGTTTCCAATATTAAAAGCATTTAATAGCAGCCACAAAGTTTCTGGACTTGATACACAATATCATGAGCCTGATAGACCAGTGTTAGGAATTCTACGTAAAGGTAGATACTTCAGATCCTACTTGGATGAAACATAAGATATTATCAATAAATAGGAGTATTGTTCACTAGCATCTCAAAAATATTCCTCATAGTTGGGGCAGTCAAACCAACTCTCATATGGTGAGCTACAGAAATGGTTTATGAACCAAATATAGCTAGGTTCAGATAATTGAGCAAAGCATGATGTTTTTAGCACTCCACTGAATGGTGATTCAACATGGATTCTGCCAACCAGTGCAGCAGAGAGAGAGACAGCCCAGAGGGAAAAGTGAAGAGGGGGAGGGGGAGGGGGTTAGTGAAAGATAAGTAAAAACATAAATAAGGGGTCTGCAAATTGCACATACCTCCTTCTATCAAAGATTCATGCAGCTAAAGTCAGGCTGCTATAATAACATGCCGTAAATATCAATTCCACAAAGCTAGTCGTAGTTTACTTATGCTTAATTTGGAAGCTTTTTTGCATGAAAAATGAAAATATAATCTTTATTCCATGGAATATGAAAATAAAGTAAAGGAAAGATTAATAAATATTTCATATTTGGGTGTTCAAAAGGATAAGAAAGGATATTAATCACTAGAAAGTTATTATTGGCAATAAAAAGTTTTTTTCTGATAATAAGTAGAGATATCTCTTACTACCTCAATTTTGAAAAGAAAGCAAAAAGAGGGTTTATGGGATAACTAATCTTTTGATTACCTTTATTTTCCGGAGTCATTGAACTTCCAAACAATGGATAATTCTTATCTTACCTACTTCTCCCTTCCTTTTCTTCCTTATTCTAACTCTCAAAGAGGGCCTTAAGTTCCATTTTAGATAAGATCTAATGCTCAAATTCACCCAAAATTTTGCATTCTTTTGCAAACCCTATTCTTAATTTTTAGATAATTTTACCCAAATTTGGAAACTGAATTGCAATTGTACTCTAAAAGCTAAATTAGGGGAAATATGCATAATTCTCTCCTAATTTGCGCTTTTATAAAATAAAAAATAAAAATAAAAATAAAATTTGCAGGACTCGTCAACAACGTAATAAAAGATAAGAAAAAAATAAAAATCAATAACTTAATATTAAAAGAAATAAGAAAAAAATTAAAAAACAAATCTTGGTCAAGCAACCTAATCATTTGATGGAGAGAATAAGAAGACAAAGGAGAATGAGAAGAAGGAAGACAAAGGAGAATGAGAAGAAGGAAGACATAGTAGTTCTTCACCTTCATTGTTGGCCGTTTCCATTGCCAACTAAACCAACTAACATAAGATCTTGAGAGCAATGTGTCTAGAGATCTTCTTCTTCTTTTTCTTCTTCTTGCGTCAAAACAATTTTATTTTTATATTATGTTTTTCTCATTTTTTTGTTAAATTATTGATGGGTTCCATAAAAAGCATTCTTTTTAATTGTGTAAGCATACCAATTAAAAAAGAGAATGGTGCAAAATTTTCCAATTTAATTTTTTTGGGAATAATTGCAAATACATTCTCAAATTGTGGTAAATTGTCTAAAAATAAAAAGAAAAGAAAGATACGATTGAAAATTGATGCAAAGTTCAGGGTAAATTAGTGCATTAGACCTTTGGATAAATGGTCATATTAAATGATTGTGCATGTGGATTTGAATTTTAAGTGTTAAATCATAAAAATAGGTATGTTGCCAAATGCAAAATATGCTCAATCATTTCAAATGACTAGCTATTAAAGTAGACCTTTATATTGTCACAAGGATTTCATTAAATCCTGCCCCCTACATTTTTAACAATCCAGATATAAACCAAGAGAACCTAGTGTTTCCTCAAGAACCACCAACCTTGAACCCTATTATCTAATGAGAATATCATACGCAAGTCTTCTTAAGAGGGCTGAAAGCCTATCAAAACAAACCTGACCTAATAGATAGGTATTCTTAAGAACAATCTCAATCCAAGGTTCTCTACTCACAACTAAAGAACAAAACTCTAACAAGAGAACACTGCCATAGAAGATCGACATACTATCTTTAGACTAGTAGATTTGATTTTCAAGAATACTTCAATCTTTCTTTATATATTTTTTTTCTCCTATTTGAACAATAAATATTTATGCATATCAAGGCAAGACAAGAAGACCATTTTTTGTACAAATGACAAAATATCATGTTGCTAAAACTTATCTTTTCACTCGGTTCTCTTAAATTTTTTGAAACATGAGAAGAGCTTTGTAAGGATGGAGAAAGATAATGACCTTCAGTATTTCATTGATTGTGAGCTGCAAAATTCTCATTCGATGCAATTAGAAGGATTTCATAAATTTCAGGTTGCTGATCTGGCCAGAGGAACTAAATTTTAAACAACATCAGACTATCAGTTTGGTTAGATGCAGTATTCATCTTATTCCATGCTCACTTGGGTTACATATTCCATATCAACTCAATTCTTTTTAGAAATAATTCGAAATAAAATATACTGGGATGGATTCAACCTCAAAATTAAAAATCAATTATTAACTGTATTATAAATTGGTATGGATACACGATTGATAGTTGATCTGTGAGTTGAGATTCAGGTAAATTTTAAACTTCTGTTTTGTTTCCACAAGACCCTTGGACTGCATCTAATATAGTCCAGTTAACCCTTTCTTTGAATATCTCATTTCAATGATTTTCTTCTCCTTCACTAAAAATGTTTCATTCTACCTATTCAACTGAATAAGGCAATTGCAAAGCAGCTACAAGAATCATAGTTGGATATATATGTAAATGATGGAAAATGAAAACAAAGCCACTAATAAATATATGATCAAAGTTTGCACTAGAAACATTCAAACAAAATGAAATGAAATTTTGTCTCAAGACAAAACAATAAGATTAAAGAAAAACATTGCAAAAGTACACACCTTAGTCCTTTCCAGCCTTCTGCAGAATAAGCTGTGATCAGGCTTTGCTCATAGCTGATCCGATTCAATAAGTATCTTAAATGCATCCTGAATCTAGAATATTCATCAACTTCAATCCTCTTTCCCTGCCTCTTTTTCTTCTTTTTCCTTGTTTTCTCTATTTTGGAGCTAACATTAGCCAGATTTGCACTGGACTCGGGAGCTTTAGATTTTTCTTGTGATCTTGATCGCAGAACTCTGTCACTTCTTATCAGAGACCTTAATATATATTTTTTTCTTGATGATTTTGCAGTTCTTTTAAACCTCCGGCTCACCCCACTAGAGTTACCAACTGCATCTTTAGATGGTGTCTCTGATTGTCCTAAACTCAAGTGTTTATCCATATCATCATGAGATGCTTCCATTTTTACAGTAGCAGGAATATTGATCTCAAGATCAGGAAGAAGACCTAAATATTTGAGGGAACTCTTTGTCAAGACTGCAGGAGGTGACTCCAAATGTCCAGTAGCAGTACAACTGGATAATGCAGTACTGATTTCCGCCAGCTCACTTTGTACAAACTCATTGACTGGCTCTTTTCTTTCTTCTGATGGTTCACAAGTGGCACCATCAGAAGTAAATTCAGGTGTCTGTTCAGATGTATATTGTTGAGGACATGAACTTTTATCGATCTGACTATTGCTTACATCTTGACAAGGTAATTCCAAACCTTTAGTAAGAAAATTCTTAGCTGCATCTTCAGGCAATGATTGCGAGGCTTCATTGATGGTAAAGGTTGATAGTGCATTATCATCCTTTAAAATTCCAGAGCCCCATGAAACCTTTCCTTTTGCTGGTTGACTTTGTGCACTTACTGCACCAAGTTCATTCTGTGTATCCACCGAACCAAACTCAAGTTTCTGATTTATTGCAGTTAGTTTAGGGCCCACACTTTTATCAGTCAAACTACCCTTGCATGGATTTTCGGGAGATGGATCCAAATTTTCAGTAAGAGAATTTTTCGTCACATCATTAGAAGATGGTTGTAATGCTTCACTAACACCACATAGTGAAACTACACTACTAGTATCACCTGGTTCAGTTTGCACACTTTCTGACCTAATCTGATGTTTTTGTTCTGATAGTGTAGTACAATTATATTCAGCGCCATACTCAGGTGTTTCCCCGGGTGTACTATGTTTAGAGCATGAATAACTTTTTGTATGACTATTAGCTTGTGATGGAGAGACACCCATGTGCTCAGCCTTGAACATAAAGGCTAACAGCAATATATATCAACTCTTCTATTTACAATAATACCTCAAATTTTCTAATGTTAATCAGAAATGAGGTAAAACTTTCTGTATGCTATTATGATAAATAATTAACATGTATCACAACATCAATAAGATACAATTTGTATTTATAGCCAAAAAATCAAAACATACATTTCAAATCCAGCCTTTTCCATAAGGTTTTGATTCAAAATTGCCAATCTAAGGAACAGGTCTCACTTGATTCAAGTAGTCTGAATGCCGTTGCACCATCAACACTTCGTACACCTACAATACACATTGAATATCACAATTCTTTTATTTAGTTGACAAAACATGACAATGATTTTTAAGAGCAAGAGAGGAGAGTAAATATCAACAGGCCAACTCAAATAAGCAATGCATGAGCAAACCAAGTTGCGAAATAATTTTTGCTAAAAGCACTCCATTAATTTACAATAGGAAAAGAGCAAACCATAAGGTTTTCTTCACATGGATAATTCAGGTATAACTTAAACAATCATTATCAAGATTCGCACATCATATTTAGTATGGATGTGATAAATTGATTATATGCATTTTAACAGAAATTATTTCATTGAGTTTAGGTTCTCTACCAACTTAGAAATTTCTGCACCTTATTGTGTTTGGGATGGGAGGGGGATTAGTTGAAGTAAAGAGAGGGACATCGTCCCACGTCGGTAAAAAACAAAAGGACCACAGCTTTATAAATGAGGGGGCAAACTTACTAAAATAACTTGAGTTTCTTATGCTAATGGTTAGGCCCAATGACAAAAAATTTGTGAGCCAATTTTGTTGACTTACAATTTAAACCCCCCCAACTAGATCACATTGGGATCATAATACCTCAAGCTCACATTGAAAGGTGTAAGAGTGGTCTTATGCATTAGCTCCTAAACTACTACTGCAAACCTTGCACCCAAGTTATGACGGCAAGGATGTTGCATATTTGAAGGATGGATTGTAGTACCTTAGTCCCACATTGAAAGAATTAAAAATTGGTTTTATATTAGAACTTTAATAAGCTAGTACACTAAGAAAACAGGGCTTAAATGTTTGAGCCATATGGGAAGACTCGGTGCATCCAAGTACTACTTGAGGATTTACAGACAAATATCAATATTCTGAAAAGCAATCAATAGGCTAAACACTAAGATATTCTAAATGAGAACAAATTCTTGCAATCGTTGATGACACAAGATATTCAAATAAAATTATGACCAATTTTAGAAATATAGTAATGCATATCAAACAATAGAAAGAATAAATAAATAGATAAGTTTATGGGACATCCAAAATGAGTAGGTTGCACAATAAACTCAACTCAACTCAATTCGGCCTTAATCTCAAAATTAATTGGGGTCAGCTATATGGATTCTTTGTTTTCATTCCAAACGGTTTTAGACAATATCTTCTGATAATTAAAATGCATCTAAATTATGTTATACTCCTTTCCTCCAAGTTAGTTTAAATCTACCTCTTCCTTCCTTTCTTTCTTTTCTCTATCATAATATGTTCAATCTTACTAGGTCTCTGTTTAACATATCCAAACCATCTTAATCTCAATTTTATCATCTTATCCTCAATCGATACGACTCTCACTTTATCTTTAATACTTACATTACAAATCTTATCCATTCTAGTATAACAACGCATCAATCTCAACATCTTCATCTCAATCACACTCATCTTTGATACATGTTATTTCTTTATTGTCCAACATTCACTGCCATATAGGATAGTTGGTCGAATAGTCGTATGGTAAAATTTTCCTTTCAATTTATTAGGAATCCTGTGGTCACATAAAACTCCCAAAGCAAGCCTCAATTTCAACCATTCCACTTTTATTCTATGACCAATATCTTCTTCATAGCTCCATCTTGTTGGAAGATTGAGCCTAGATATTTAAAATAGATGCTTTAGAATATATGCTGACTTTGAATATTAAGCTAAAAGCTTGATTTGGTTTTCAAAGAATTGAGATGAGTAGTAAATATGTTATTATGCTTCGAATTAAATTCAAATTTGATTGCTTGTTAATTATTCATCATGCTTTCACCTTGGCCGAACCTAGTAGTATTCATCCTTTGTTATTCATAGCTTGGCCAAACCCTAAGTCCTTATTCGCCTTTCAATTTTTGTTAGTTTGATTGTAGATAATTTCATGTAAATTAATTGCTTTACGAACATTCTTTGTTGGTCAAACTGTTGTCCATTTGAACAACATTATGTGATTATAATTTTGGATGTTCCCCAAGTGTTTGATAAAATGCCTAAATGAACCAAACCCAATGCATACTAAGTGTTCGATGAAATGCCTAAATGAACTAACCATTATGTTTACCAAGTGTTCAATAAAATGCTTAAGTAGACTATACCTAATACCACCAAACAAATGTTCTTCATGCTAATCTCCTTTCTTCGTTGAACCTATCCACTTGATCCCATACTCGTTCAATTTTTTAGCGATTCCCTTATTCTTGATTAATATTGATTACATAATTCATTATTTCTTTGATGATCAAAAGAGCTTACTTAGAAATGTCTATTTATTGATATTACCATTAGATATGTTTGATGGGAATTGAACCTCTATTTGTGATATACGAGATGAGATGACAGAACTACCCAACCAATGGGGTAGAAGGTAAATACATCGGTATTGCGCACAATGATTTAAAAGGACCCTTGTTAGGAAAGGACAAACGTCCTAACCATATTATGTTATTTAAAAAAGTATATTACGAGGATAGATAGCTTTATACTTATAAATTATTATATGATGTGACCCATGATATATTTTTGTCTTGCATCTCTATTATGTAATCCATGCATTACTCTATGTGCTTATTATTTCCCTAGTGTCATTTATTGTCATACTCCTTATTGTTTTTGTCTATTGGATGCTCTCTTTGTTCTTTCTTACTATTGGATATGAACCATGAATCATTCTTGAGAGCTAAACCCATACCTAGCCTCATAAGCATGGTAACAGATTTATTAGTCACTGAGTTTATACTCATTCTTTTAGTGGTTGATTATTTTCATGTGCAAAGTAAGTAGAAGTTCCAAAAGTTTTATTCTTCAACTGGTTGGAACCTTGCCTACCAATGCAATGTCTCTCATTTTGAAGCATTTTGTCATCTTAGAAGCTTCATGGGATTTAAGGTTTAAAATTATATAATTATGGAGTTAATGTATGATAAATTTGAACATTTCTAAGATAATCATCTTTACGCTTATTATGTAATATGAACTTACCCTACTAATGTGTTAAATGTTAATATTATGTCGCATTGAATTGATAAGAATATGTGAAATAATGGCAAAATGAATTGAATATGTTAATAATATGAGTTCTACGGGTGTCAATCATCTTAGACATTTCCTACATCCTAGGACTGTCATATCTCCAAAACGGGGTTGTGAAAAAGTTGGTATCAGAATTAAGGTTAGCTAATTATTAATGCATCATGAATATGTGTTAATAGAACATAGGTATACCCTAGAGTATAAAATTTCATATCACGTCATTTACCATTATTCATTATATGTGCATTTATTTGCATTGTTCGTTATGTGATATACGCTTTTGTTTATTCTTAATAGTGAAAATGCCACTTAGAAAAAGAGAAAGGTGTAGAGGACGAGGTAGAGTTAAAGAACCAATTAGAAAAGCAATCCCTAGTGTTGGTAGACAAATTGAACCTTAAGTAGCCTTTAATGAACCACCAATGAGAGAAGAGTCCATTGAACCCCCCATAAATAGAAGTTGAACCCGGGAAGAAAGTGAAGCCAAACCTATTAATAATGAAGAAGCCTTGAGAAGAGAAGTATTGGATTGCGAAGAGAATTACAAGAATTAACGCAAGCTAGACAGCAGTACCATCAGCTCCTACACCTTCAGCTATTGCACCAGGTGAACTAGCGGCCCGACAGGAGGCACGAAGAATAATAGATGAAGGTAGAGTATCAAATGTTTAATTTTCTGAAACCATGATTACCAGAATTTAAAGGCGAAGAAAGTGAAGAATTGAGTGGATTCTTGGAGCATGTGGAAAAAGTGGTGAAAAGATTGTCATGTTCTTATGAGAGGGCTATTGAATTGGTGGGACTGTTACTTAAAGAAAATGCGTGGAATTGGTTCGTACAGCACTTGGAAAAGCAGCTATACAATGATAATCCACCAACCTGGGAGCAATTCAAGAAAATATGATGGATGAATTTTTAACAAAAGGGAAACGAGAAAGTAGAATAGCCCAATTTGAACAACTGAAGCAAAGGAATTTAAGTGTTTCCGAATATGCTAAAGAGGTCAACAAACTGAGTAAATTTGCCAAGAGTATCGTGCCTACTAAAGCAGCAAAAATTAATTGGTTCAGGAGGAGATTAAATGCTCCGTTACACAAGGCTCTTTTGGCTACAAAATTCACTTCTATGGTGAAGTTAATCGATAAGGCGAAGCAAATGGAAGCCAAATATAAAGAAGACGGAGTGGAACTAAACAAAGAAGGAAAGGTAGATCAGGTAATCAAAGTAAAAGAGGAGGAGATAGTTCCCAACTGAAAGTTTCTGAATCTATAGCAAGAACTATTCCAAATCAATCGTCAGGAAGGAGCCACACTAGAATGTACAATAAAACCTCTGTAAATTAATATCGTTGGAACTCATGAATTCTATTAATTAAAAAATGTATTAATTAATCGAGTATTAGTTTAGCCTATTAACCTAAGTCGAGACCATATAAAATTATATATAATAAAGATTATTAATTTACCGAGTATTATTTTATAGAAATTTTACTGTATGTGGAATCAATAGCTTTTGGAATTTCACTTGGTGCTTCCAGGACAATGCAACAAATACAAAGTGTAACTACCTATGCAAGATGTGGGAAGAAACATGGAGGTGAATGTAGATACTCCACAAAGATTTGAGTTGCAAATTGCAACTCTATAACACCTCACAATTAATATTTATAAAGAAAAGTCATATTAATCACAAAAGACAACATATAGTCAATATTTGATAGCAAGCCCTTGCAGGATAGCATCCTAAGGTTTTCAGAACTTTCTCATTAATGTATCCATATATGATTGTATGCATATTCTCGTGCTATGTATATGATTGTATTCATATTCTTGTGCCATGTCTATGCTTTCTATCATCCAATTGTTTGCTTTTAAGCACCACAAAACTATTTTTAGAGACTCGTCAAATAAAGGACAAGGATACTGGTATTGCAACTAGAAGAAAAATAAAATCTATGTAAATGCAACATGAACAAGTTTTGTCATCTGTAGTTGCATTCATCCATCACTTCATGTGAAATCACTAATGGCTATTAACAACCTTCATGTTTTTATATAAGGGAATGATCGACGTTATATCAATTTGTAAGGAATGCATCCTTTCTAAAAAGCGAAAATCACAAATGAGCAAAAGGGGAAAGGAAAAGGATTAAAGGACAAACAAAAACTAATTATTTATTAAAGAAGTACTTTAAAACAGATAGAAACTTATATAGTAGTAGTAGTAGTAGTAAGCCAGAAAAAGCAACTAAAAAGCAATTCAGTTGCCATATTTTAATAACATATAACTAATAGGTGCAACCAAAAAACTGGAGAGCAAGATTCATGCAGCAAATCACTAATGCAGAACTATTTCCAGCAGTCAAAAGGCAACACACGGAAGTCTGTTGTGTCAACAAAACCCTGACATTATACCGTAGACCAACTTGCCCTACATTACCGGGCAATAGATGCAGAAAAATTCTACAAACAATAAACTCCAGCAAGGACAAACAGTGATTAAGCATCTGATATAATTTCTTTTTTCTAATTCTAGCCAATTTTTGTGCAAAAGCTCGGCATTGGGTCCTTTGCAATTGTGCATACACAGTACTAATGCATTCAACAAAGGCAATGTCAAACAACAATCCATGGCTAACTTAAACAAATAATAAGCAAAGAATTTGAGGTTAAACAATTTTTTTTCTTTAAAATAAAACTAATTATAACTTCTACATTCTCTTTTATTTTCTCAATTCCATGAAAGCAATCAAACAGAAGAAAACAAGAACAAGAACAAGAGCTAAGCCAAATTACAGAAGAAAAAAAAAACACAAATTACAGGTGAAACTTACAATTCTCAAACTTAAATAAAAGAAAAAATTTAAAATGGAATTTATTTATTTTTTCTTCTGTAGAATCATTAAAAAAAAAAGTTCGGCGATTTTTCATTTTCCTTTTTCTTTTTCCACAGTTTTCCCGAGAAAAAAAAATCAAACAGAGAAAGAAAAGGAAAGTAATGAAAATGAGGTACTGACCTTAGCTTGGGCTCTGGAAATCTTCGTATTCTCCGCAAGGGAAGCAGAGGGACGAGGTGCGTTTTTAGAGAGAGAGAAGCAGAGGAAAAAAAGCGGTTGATAGTGTGAGGAGAAGCCTCTAAATCTGGGCCACCGTCGCGCATTAGCTGCGGAGAAAGGGTTCAGTTCTTTGCTATTGTGCGCTTGCTGTATTAAACGATGGTCACGGCTCTCTCAGTCTTTATAACATGGGCTGGGCTAAGGCCTCTCCATGTTTCTTCCTCTATAAAACTTAAAATTGGGCCTCCCCTTTTATTTATTTATTTTAAATTTTTATATTTCAATTTAATGGTATCATTTTTTTCAGTAAATAATAAAAATTATAATTTCTTATATTTTTAGATTTATATATGGGTAATAATCTCATTTCATTTATTACGTAATTTAATTTTCTACCTTATTTTATTTTTATTTTTTAAATATTACACTTGTTTTTATTAATTGTTAACATAACATCTTGATATATAAATACTTCAAATCTAAGATTAAAAAAAAATATATTAATTAAATTATCATTTTCTTTAGTAATGGCTTTGCTATATTTTTTTAGAAAAGTATAAAAAATATATCATAATTATAATTATTTTCATTTTAAAATTTATGTTAAAGATTTTAATAAAAAAATTTGAATTGGCATGTATTATCTCTTGGGTTTTATCATAAATTAAAAGAAAAAATAAATTTTAAATAAAATTAATAGTAAATTATTATTTAATTTCTAAAATTATATCTAATTAGTTAATTCATTTTTATATTTTAAAAAATTAATTAATTAATTCTTGTATAATTTTATTAATATAAGTAATCATTTCGTATATTTTTTTTTATTTTTTATTTTGTTAAAAATTAAAAAATAATTAAAAATAAATTAAGAAGAAAGAAAATTTTAAATACCTAAATATCCCCACCTATCCACTGTTCACTTCTTCACCTTACTTTATAACAAAATTCATAAATTAAGGATGAAGTCCATCGAACCTTGCAGCTCAGTCACTACTGCTTAAGTCGTCACTGATCGTCACAACTTTAGTCGTTGCCATCCATTACAAATTGGCCACGATTAACACCAATTCAGGCGAGCAACGAATTAACACCGATCCTCATGCTTACCAGCCACGATCCTATGCCGTCGACTTCAACTGATGGCCTGCGTCTTGGCCCAATGAGGACACGCAAGTGAATGTCGTCGACAGGGCGAGCTCGAATTCTTTTAACTTGCTCCCCCAAGCATCATAGCCATTTGAATTCTTTAAAAGTTTTTGTATAAAATGGTATTAGGAGAAGATTGTATTTTTCAATTGTAAATAGTTCTGCTTAATTTGTTCTCATAAGCATGATGTTTAGCTATGCAGAAAATGATATCAGAATGAACGATATCATAATGAGTTTCTTTTATCATAATTATTGTTTATTAGTTTGGGGAACTCAAACCTCTACTTTTGGTTGCTGAAGAAATGGATGATATGATATGTTATATGCTTATTTTGTAATATAAAAACCTTGTTTCAGTTGTAGACTGTTAGGTGTTAAGTGTTGAAGAATGTTGGGATCATATTATTTTTGGTATTTTGGCAAAATGATCCCCACACAAGGCAAAACGTGGAGAAGTTGCACTTGGAAGATTGAAGGGGTTAATTTTACTGGTAATTCTTGAAATATTGACTAATACACATTGTAATCCTTAATCTTTAAAACATAACATAAAAATCTTCTGACTTTTAATTTACTTTCACTGGCAATCCTTAACTGTCCAGAATTATTGTTATTTTTATTTTAATCCCCCAAAGTCCTTTTTTTTTCAAAAGAATCCAACAATCCCTTTTTCTTTATAACTTGACTCTGATACCATTTAAGGTGAACATGCTCTCTCTGTAATCAGTTGGTTAAGAGGCGGAATTACAGAGAGCTACTCCTAGACATCTTGAAAGAGTTTTTCTTTTATTTCTGATTCCTTTCAGCTTCTCATACTCATCGTGATAGTGAGAGTTGACAACAAAACTCAAAGAGTTTTTGTTCTCGAGGAAAAAATTCTCAAACTCACTCTGTCTAAGAGTCAACTCTTCTAAATTTTTAAACAACTTATCTATAGAATTATTTAGAGAGTCTAAATGATCTATAATAGAACTTAATAATTCTATCACTAGATCCTTACCTACACAGTGATCTAGGTGATGACAATCAGGATAAAAACAACCTGAAGAATTACTAGTCATCCAACAATCGTGCAAAAGCACCAAACCTTTCTAGATATTGAAATTTATTAAATTTAAGCTCTTGGTCTAGGAAAATTTTAAATTCAATGTCTTCTTTGTTAGGCCTTTCAAGTCTTTCAATCCTTTCTATAGTAATAGATAATTATCTTATTTTTTGTTCATATAAAGTAAAGA
The DNA here is from genome assembly GCA_948193065.1 of Aleurites moluccanus. Taxonomy (NCBI): domain Eukaryota; kingdom Viridiplantae; phylum Streptophyta; class Magnoliopsida; order Malpighiales; family Euphorbiaceae; genus Aleurites; species Aleurites moluccanus. The sequence continues at coordinate 18,692 of CANXYC010011750.1, read as the reverse complement.
AAGGATCCTGTAGTCTAAGACTGACACTCAACTCTTCCCTCCTAACTTGAGTTAAAGCTAGACTTCTAAGCCAATTTCTATTAGTAGATTGGTTGGAAGACTTAAATGTTTAAACATAAACTTAAAACATTTATAATATATATATCTTTATAAACTGGGTTCACTAAGCTTCCGTAACAGCTTTAGCCCTCCTTCCAAGCTCGTCACCAGCAATATCTTCAGAGAGGTATGGAGGATATGACTTACTACCCTTTCTTGGTTAGGTCTTACTGCAACACTCCTGGATATCAGACCGTTTTGAAGGATAAAAGGTATATAGAAAAAAAATTATCATACAGATAAAGACTTGAGAAAGATTTTTCTTAAAGAAACTTTGTATTTTATTTTTCTTCCCTTCTTCAATAAGCTGAAGAGGTATATATAGACTTTTTATAAATGAAGCTGGTGTTTGTATTACTATTTGCCATCTCAAAAGAAAAATAATTAACATAGTATAATAATTAAGATAGGTAGCTAGAATAGTATGTCAGCTTTACAGACTACAAAAATAAATGGACAGCTGGTGCCTCTGGTACTGTTCTATAATTGTATTCAATACAATAATTAAATAAAGACAAGGACTGCTTTAATTTTATAGTTAAGGAGTCAGCCCTTATCCAGAGATAAGTTCTTTTCATCGGAACCACAAATTTTAAAGCTACTTTGGTCGATAGTGCTTTAATATCTGCAGCTACTTTTGAAAAGTAATTCCTCATTTATCATGTAGAGGCTAATGCCATGCATGATGTTTTTGTCACTCCATCTGTGAGTTACTGACTGAGGCGTCCATGCTTTATCTTAGTTCTGCATAATCCCTAGCCATTTCTTCTGCAACACATTACTCTCTGAACTAAACAACCTTCTTCCAGATCTTTATGGTTTTAGGTTGGAAATCCAGACTTGGATATAAATTCACTAGTCTTAGAAACAATTTTTGTGCTTCTTCTCGTTCCATAATTATGGTCAATACTCTTATAATGGAAGTATATTGAGACCAGATAGTAACAAATACTTTACCATCTTCGAGAAGGACATAATTGTTTGCATAGATTGCCTTCTCCAAGCTAGCTTTGAAATTTTTAATTCTCACAGTTTGGGTAATAATCTTATTTTCTTTATACATGTTGAAATAAAAATTTAAATTCTGATTATTAATCTTATGTGGGTCAACAAATTCCTTAGCCATAATAGGACGAAGATCCCAAATTTGATAAGAATAACAAACAGTTTCATCCTTTCTACAATCCATAATTGTGCTAATAATATAATTAGTAATTATTCTTGAGTCTGAACTCAAGAATTCTAAGGATTTCTGCACAACAATTGGAAGTTATTTACAAAGATCATTATCATTTCTATTGATCTTAATAATTTCTGTCAGTCCTACATTTGTGTAGTGGATACTATCTTTTGCCATTTCTGAGGAAATTCTCAAATTTAGACCTTCATATCCTTGCCAATAGATATATGGATGTAACATAGAACACTCTTTGAGAGAATGATCTATCGAGTCCACCCTTTTAATCTTTCTGGTATAGGCCACTTCTAGCGGAATATATGAACTCATTTCATCAAGAAGTCTATCCCTTTCCATTACTAACTGAATGAAATCTTCTTCATCTATTTTGCAGATTTCAAGTTGTTTTTCTAAATATAAAATATATGAAACAACTTCATCTACAAAGTGTTGTAGTTGCTAAAAGTTTCTTTTGGCTAGTCCTCCATGTAATCCAGAACACAACATAGATCCGTCTTTTGAAAGATCATAATTGTACTTTATGAAGTACCAGGCATTTTCGTCCTTGCAGATATTTGAAGCCTCAGGGTTATCTACCCTCATGATCTTCATGAATGTCATCATATTCATTTTTGGATTCTTTCATTGTGATTTCTTTAGGAGATTGTTGGATTTCCCATTTTTTGAACTTAGTTATTCCAAAAACAATATCCCAATTTAATTCATCACAATCAAGATTTTCATCCTCAAAGCTTTTATCAGCTTTATCCTCTTGCCAAGTTTGGTTTAGAATCTATGAAGATTCTCTAGTCTTTCCACTAGCCTTGTGTTTGTGATCTGACATATCACCAGAGTTTTTATAATTCTCCTCCTGTAACGGAGTTTGATGTGAAACTTTTAAAAGTTTACTGGGACATTCACTAGCCTGTTGATTTGGAATCGATAAAGATTCATTGGCACTTTCAGAATCCTCTTGGTTTAGAACTCGAGGTTCCTTGGCACTTCTACTGGCCTTTTGGTTTGGAACCACTAAAGGTTCATCGACACTTTCCTCCAGCCTTCTTTGAGCCATCATGGCTATTCTCCTATGAAGGAGTTAGGCATTGCGGCCTTTCCATAGCGGCCATTTCACCTCATCCTTTTGATAAAGTTCTTCTCTGAATCTTTTTACCTGTTCAGGAGTAAGGCCAAGTTTTTTGGCTGTTTTTTCGTAAAAATCTTCAGGGACTCGCGCTTTTGGCGCCAGAGGATTTTTCTCTTTTTTCTTTTAAATCAAGGATTTCTCATTTGGTTTTTCGTTAGCCTTTTTTGGACTAACCAGTTCTTTCGAACTTGCTAGCTTCTTCTTAGGACACTTTGTAGAGATATGTCATTGAGATTTACATATCCAGCACATAACATCTTTCGATGCTACAACTTTTCTTTTCGTTCTTGAATAACTAGAACCATCGCTCTTGGAGTCTTTACTCCCTTTCTCGAATTTCTTTGTGCACTGTTTTCAAGTGTGACCCTATTTTTTATAAATTCAACATAGTTTGTTTTTTACGGCAAGGCCCATCTACAAATTTAGATAATTCACAAGAAAGAGAATCAGTTATTACTTTTTTATCAGAAGGAATATATTCAATATCAAACTTGTAATAGCAAAACCATTCTTACAATCTTAAAAGTCTAGTTTGTCTAGCCTCTTAGGATTCATATTCATAAATCCTTTTATATAGGTTGAATCTGTTCTAATTGCAAACCTCTTAGGAGCTAGGAAGATGTAAAAGGCTTTTATTCCATTTTTAATTGCTAGGACTTCCTTTTCATGGATTGGATAATTAATTTCTGATCCTTTAAAGGTTTCATACCAATACTTGCAGATTTGTTCCAGTTTTCTACCTTTGATTTTTTAATACTACTCCTCAGGATTTTTTTGAAGTATCTGCCTCTAGGACTAACTCATCTGTATCTTATGGTAAATAAAGAGAAGGCATCATCCTAAAACCAAGGAACTTTATCAGATATTTTCTTCGATGTTCTTCCTAGGTTTTTAGAAAGATTATTTACGAACTGTCTAGCATAGTTAGCAAGTCTGTGGAATCTTTGTACTTGCTTCCTATCTTCTAGTTCATCAGGAAAGTTAATAAGTTTTTCAGAAATGTGACTTTGTAGCCTAATTTTTTCCTTTTTCAATTTCCATTCCTAAAAAATTTATATTTTCCTAAAACCATTTTATCTTTCATTTAGATAGAAACATACCTTCATATTTGAAGATATCAGTTACTTGTTCAAGGTGACTCATTTGTTATTTTTCATCATTACTAAAAACTAACACATCGTCTATATAGACCACACAAAATTTTTTCAATGCTTTAAAGGCATTGTCCATTTTGTGTTGAAACACGCCTGAAGCATTTTTCAGGCCGAATGATATTACCAACCATTCATACATCCTTTGAGGTGCATTGAAGGCTGTAAGGGCTACAAAGTCTTTTTCCATTTTTACTTGCCAATAACCACTTTTTAGATCAAATTTAGAAAAGATAGAAGGTTGTTTAAGACTTACACTGTCTATGACATCTCCTGCTGTAGAGATCTTATAACTATCATCCTTTGTTGATTTATTTACCTGACGATAGTCTATAACTATTCATGCTTTACCTCACACCTGCTCTCCATGGTTTATTATCATAAAAGTTGGACTAGAATGTAGGCTATTACTATCTCTAATCAAAACTTTTTCGAGCAATTCAGAAATCTGTTTATCAAATTCCTCTATCATCTTATTGGTATATATTATATTTCTAGTTCTGATGATAATGTTGGGATCTTTCAGCTCTAATTTAGTAGTTATGTCATTTAGTACTCATAACTTTACCGGATTTTCACTAAAATTATCAGCTAATTTTACAAGAAACTTTTTTCCACTTAGTTCCTTTTAGCTGGGGTTGTGTAATAAGTTTCTCTATCACACCTTGTGCTTTAAAACATAATTCTTCATACCAAGAGGTATCCTTTGACTCTTGATCAAATAAACAATCTAGCTAAGTTTTACCACGTTGGGCTTACACTCTGAATACCTATTCACATGGCATAGATCCACATAACTATGATATTTTAACTGGATAAAAACTGAATTTTAACTTATTTTTAGGATTTGTCAGAGATGTAATTTTTACACCTCCAATCGAGATGTAATCATTGTCCTACACAAAAAGTCTATTTTTTTTTGCCCTTTTAGGAAAACATTTCCTAAAATGATATATGCATCTAGATCAAAGAATGTCAAGACCTTATCAATAGTAAACTTTTGGTCATTTATGATAATAGGAACTTGTTTTGCAAATTATGTCACCAAGTTTACTTCTCCACCTGCCATACATAGTACCATAGGCTGGGTCAATGGTTTCCACCATTTATTAGGGAGTGCATTGGGTCTAGCACTAGTAATCGTTGCACCTGTGTCAACTAATGCATCTAAAGAGTAATCATAATAACCAGAAAATTTAAATGTTAAGGAAATGTATGTACTCAAACCTGATTCTTTTGTGCTATATATCTTTGATGGTGCCATGGTATCAGGGCATACTATTTTCCAGACCTCTTCGAAAGGAATTGACTGTTGTTGAGAAATATTTTGTATTTCTTTTACAACCTCAGGAACTAGTGTTAGATGTTTAACCATCCTTACATTTTCCTGAATTTCTTCTGCTTCATATACAAGTAAACTAATAATCCTGTATCCTACAATGGTTCTTCCTTAGGAAGATGATTGTGTATCTTCTTCTTGGACTGGTGTCTTAGGGACTTCTTCTCTAATTACTGATGAAGTGAAATTACTTCTAGGTAATCGAGGGACGTGATATGATCTCCTAGGAGGATCAGAAGTCATTAGGTTTCTCATAGGTTCATCTAGGTTTAAGGTGATATTTCTACCCCTTTGTGTTATTTGAGAGGAACCTATTGATCTTGATGTCTCTGTTGGTTCTTAAAGAACCCAACTCCTAGGCCAAGATAACTCTAGAGGATTAATTTCTTTTCTATGAAACTGTCCATAGTTATCTGAACCTTTATCAAATAACTCTGTAATTTTAGATATATTCCTTAATCTAGGATTGGTTGTATTAATCAATCTAAAAATTATCCTAGTTTGATATGCTAAATATTTAGCCTGGGAATTCATTCTATTCATATTCATGGATTTAATCCTTAGTGATAAAGAATTACCCAGACACTTATCATTTACAGACATCATATAGTTAGGATAAGTCTGGAACCAAACTAGACAATGTGCAAAGTTATTCTAGACCCCTGATATTAGCTGGTCTTGAAATAAATTTCATTTTTTATCTAACATAGCTGCTATCACAGGACTATTGGCTGGCAAATTGAACAATGGTATTAGTCCTACTTGGACAAGACTAATGTGGATGTATTGGTATGTTCCTTTTGATTTAGCTACCAATTCCCTTATTTTTGGTAAATTAATCAAAGGTACATCCAATGTTTCTAGTTCTGTACTAGAAACCTGAGCCATAGATTCTGACTAGGAGACATCTACTATGGACCTAAAACTGAATTTAGATTTGTTGTAAATAGAATTGATATCTACCTTTGGGAGTTTCCATTCTAAGCAAATTTTGGACGGATCATCATATTGGAAAGATTCTTCCTACACCAGAGAAGTATCTAAGAGGATCATCTCTTCATCTATGGGCCCTTCTTCCATATTCATCATGAATAGTTGGGCTATCCAAAGATCATATTCATCTATATCAGTTTCATATTCAAAAATTACTTCATAAACAAAATCTGTTTCAGAATCTATATCAGAATCTATGTTAGAATATTCATCTTCTTCTATTGGTTTATAGATAAGATTCGCGTCTTTGAAGAAAATTCTTCTAAGATTTTCTTTTTGCTTGCTCTTTTATGGATAAGCATTTGCTTTGTGATCTTTTGAACCATAAATCCAATAACAAGAAAAACTACTAAGAGGTTTACCTAGTGGGCACTTAGGGGCTCTACCATATTTTTTCTTAAAGGCTTCTATTTTGTCTTTATCCCTAAGGTTAGTTCTTCTTCTAATAAACATAGAAGGTTTATTAAACCTCTTTTTGTTGCTTCTATCATTTTTTAATATTTTTCTTTTTCTATATCCTTTAAACTTTTTCTTTTTGGTATCACAAGAAGAACATCATGCTTCATATCTTTTTCCTGTTTCTTTTCATTTGTTATAGTACACTGGTACCTACTAGGAACATATTCAATCTGAGAGCAACAAATCTTATTCAAATAAAGAAGACGTTTTACATCTTGTCTTACTTGAAGTTCAGTACATGCCTTTTTCAAGGCATACCTAACTGCTTGTATCTTACCTCCTAATCCATCCACCACTTTTTCTTTATTTAGGAGGAGTTGATAGGCATTATTTGCTACCTCTAGCCATGGTTATGGGAGTTTAGCAAAAAATAATGTTTGACATGTAAATTTGAGCATTAAGATCAAGATTATAATAATATTTTTGGAATTTACATGCATAATTGTTAAAATAACACATGTCACATATCTGTAGTTTCATCAATACCATTAAAGATTGTTCTCTTTCTAATGACTCTCTTAAAATTGAGAAACCACAAAATTCTCTTTTCAGGGCATCTACGATGATAGCTAGAACCTCATCTACAAGAACTACTTTTCTAATTTCATCTCTAATGGAGGTTTGAACTACTAGCTGATCCCAAAATTTTTTAGCATTGCCAACCATGGTGGCTTTGCAAAGTTCATAGGTGGCCTCAGTTGAGTAGCTACCTACTCTAGTTGTAAACCTGATCATGGTAATTCACTCATCTATTCTCTCAGACATATGCTTTTCATAATCTAAATTTAGAAAAGTTGTCGGGGTTACAACTGGCCTTAATGGATTATCTCTAGGCTGAAATTCTGGTTTTGTCCTATTGAGATAATTAGGCCTATATTCTGCCCTCTTTGTAGCAAGAAGCTCATTAAATATTCTATCATCTAAATGTAAAAAAGTTTCTTCTACCAGACCTAGAGATTTTTTAAGGTCTTCAACTTCTTTGCTACTATCTTGGTTAGCAGCTCTTATGTCAGGGTCAGCAATATAAGGAACTATTTTGTCTTTCCTTAATTGCAAAATTTCTTTTTCAGAAAAAGGCTTTGAGGATTCGATAGATTTTTTCAAAACTCGTTCTCACTCAATTGCATCGAGCCTCTCATTCACCAATTTTCTTACTTCTTATGCTAAGGCATTTCTTTGTTTTAGTGAATTGCCTAAGTTTCCTTTTGCATGTAACTGATCAATGAGAAGGCTCACTTCATTATGAATATTTTGAAATGAAGTCAATCCTGAAGGATTTGAGCTAACACTTTCTTTTCTATCTTCCTTCCCCATATTTATCTAGAATTACTAGTACTTGGTGTATTTGCAATTCTCTCTTGTTCTTCTAAAAATGTTACCCAACTATCTAAACCTGGAGAATTTTCTCAAATAGTAAGAAAAAAGTCAATCTTCCTGAAGTGCAATATTTTTCCAAATTAAATAATCCTTTTTAAGATTATTACTCCAGCTAGAAGTTTTAGAATTCACTAAAAGAGTATTGTAATCTATAATAGCTAATTGACTAAATACATGATACTATTCTTTTAGAAATTCTATTATATCAGATACATCACAATATTCATGGGTAATACTATTTTTTAAGGGAATATTTTTATAAATAGAATCAATTCTAATTATTTCGTTCCTATATTTAACTCTTCCACAAACCCAAGTATATTCCCACTGTATCAAGGAGTGTTCCCTTCTTTCTATAATCGAAAAGTGTTTTATTCCGTTATATACTCTTCCAGGGATTAATGAATTCCCTCTAAAAATTTCATCCATAAACTAACAAATTTAAATTTTTTGGACCAAAATAAAAAAGATTTTGAAAACCAAGGACCAAAATGTAATTAAATGTTAGTTTTTTTTTTTATCTTTTAGAAAGGACTTTTATGTTTTGAAAATTAAAATTAAGGGATTTTAATATTAAAAATTAAAATTAAATGACCACAAAGTGATTAAACATAAAGCTGAAGGATTATGAGTGAAATAAATGTAGATTAAATATTTGTGAGGGTATCTGTAGGATGATGTGTCTCAGGAGCTACTGGCATGGAATTGAAGTTATCAAAGTTCTGTTAGGATTGATATAGTTTTAAACTATTTTTTTTTTTGGAAATTTCTATTGTTTTGAATTTGAATTTAAAGTTTGAATAATTTTATTTGAATCAAATTTAGTTTCAGATTTTTAGGAATTAATTTTGAATTTTTGTTGATGTATTTCTATAAGTTTCAATTTCAATTTCAATAATGAAATAATAGACAACTTCACTCACCATTTTAGCTTTTATTTTTATCTTTTTCATATGAAAATGACAAAATAGTATCGGAGCCACCAGTTCTTGAAAGACTTGTGAGATTGAGTGAGCATGAATACTTATCTTAAACACTTACCATCTGCCCTATTCAAAACACAGAAGCCTATAACCAACTTAGATGAGTTCACAAGCTTCATCGAATGGAATAACACCTCTAGTGGTTGGTGGAATAAATTATCAAGTATGGGATATTCAAATGGAGGCCTACCTTGATGCTAATGATTAGTGGGAAGTCATTGAAAATGAGTATGCAATTCCTCCTTTACCTGACAATCCAACTATGGCTCAAATAAAAAATCACAAGGAGATGAGGCAAAGGAAATCAAAGGTAAAAGCTAGCTTATTTGCGTCTGTTTCATCAATAATTTTCACTAGAGTCGTGACATTAAAAACAACAAATGAAATTTGGGATTTCCTGAAGGAGGAGTATGAAGGAAATGAACGACGTATGTGATTTTTGAATCTGATCAGAGAATTTGAGATGCAAAGAATGAAAGAATCAGAAGGAGAGAGGGATGAATTGGTTGTCTTTAAAAATTAACAACAAATAAAAATTAATAAGGAGAAGAGGAAAGAAATATTCAATATAAGGATTTATATTGGTTCGGCAAAAAAAAAGCCTACTTCCACTCCTCAAATTCACACTTGAATATTTCACTAATCTTGATCTTTTTCAAAGGTGTAAGATCAAACCTTATGTATTTTAGGCTCACACTAAACCTTATAATGTGTTTTTACAGTAAGGCTCATACATAACTTAAAATAATTACAAATAGATGAGAAAGAATTACCCCTTTAATTTTTACCCAACTCTTATAAATTAATTCCTCTTCAACAACCTTGAAGAATGACAATTAATTCTCTTTACAATTCAAAAACTCAAAAGTAGGCTCGAGAACACTTAAATACTCAATCATATGAATTAATGCAAGAATAGAGGTTATTCAATACCCATTACCTTCATAGCAACTCATATTAATATACTTCAATTAAATAGAGCCGTTTGAGTGCATTAAATATGTATTTAATGCAAAAACTCGTACTTCCAATGACTATTTTCTATCAAATTTCGAACTGTAGCAGCGGCTACAAAGGAAGTAGCAGGCGCTACTTAACCTAGGATGAAGAATTTCATGGCTGTGACTTGACTTGTAGCAACTGTGAAATTCATAAGTAGCGAGTGATACTTAACATGTAGTGGCTGCGACTTATTATCTAATATCTCCAAAAGGCTACTGTTTAGGCTTTCTCAGTAATGGGCGTTACTCCTTGTAAAGGGTACTACTGCTCTGCTCCCTTGGAACCTTGAGCTTCTGGACCTTCTGAACTCTATAATCGCAGCGATGACATGTCTGTAATGGCTGCTACTTAACTTCACACTTATGTAGTGGCAGGAACATAAATAGTAGTGGGCGCTATTTAACTCGTTTTTCAAACTTGAGCTACTGGACCTTCTGGACTTCTCAATGGCGGTTGCAACTGCTCAGTAGTAGGTGCTACTTAATATGTAGTAGGGACTACTTAACATATAGCAAGGGATACTCTTCCAGCATCTCAGACTTTTGTCTTCTGTGTCCATTAGTAACAGGTGTTACATACCAGTATTCTACAATTCTAAAAAGTAATCCTTACACATAAATAAACAAACAAAATTAGTTGTTTAATTAGTTATTTGTACCCATCAAAATGAACATGTTAAGACACTAAGGTTTAACAATCTCCCCCTTTTTTTATAGTGATAAACAACCATTAAGTGCAAGTATTAAAAAGTGTATGAACTAAGGAGTTTTGTGAATATTTTGACAAAACTTCCCCCAAATAAGTACTAACAAGTTTTAAATGACATTTTTAACTTATTTGTACTTTTACTCCCCTTTCATTTAAAAGCAATAAAAAAAAAATTAAAGTTTAAAGGGAGGATTTTCCTGTGAAAAATAGTCAAAATGCTGTCAAAATAGCATGAATAATATTGTCAACATGCAAATATGGTGTTTTGTGCTTGAAGCATACATAATGCAAAATAAATAGCATGAGTTTGCTGCACAAATGAGAACTTGCTGCATAATGACCAAAATAACAAAAAAACAAAAAACAAAATGACATTAGTTATGCAAAAAGCAGCAACAACCAACTCAAAAACTGTCAAAAGCATGTTCTCAACACTATTCATAAATAAAAAATTGCATAAATCAACTCAAAACAACAATTTGAATCAAAATAGTAAGAATTCAACATCCACATTCAATAACCTGCTGCAAAAAGAATATGGATATCATTGTTGTGCTATTAATGAACAAAATGCAAAAGCATTGAATTTTAAAGGATCAAACATACACTCATAAAAAATAGCAAGAGTTTATAAGCAAACTTAACGTAAAAGCATCAATAAAAACTTAAATTATCATAAATATATCCAAATGCATAATTACGACCAAAAGTCAACAATTGTACACAATTAAACAAAATTGGTCACAAAATACAAAATCTGATAAACCAAGGAAAAGATAACTCCTAAAAGCTAAGAAACAACAGAAGGATTAATAAGAGGATTGAAATGGTCATGCTTCTCTCCATGTTCAACAGCTGCTTTAGCTCCTATAGTAGCAACATCGGCAAAGTTCTCCATAAGAGTTTGGTCCTTCTTGACATTGGTATTGATGATAGGGCTCGAGGCTGCATCAATAGATTCTGAACCAGTTGAAGGAGCTACTTCAGTCTCATGGAATGTGGCAGTCATTTCACGCTGTCGTCTTCAAAGCCAGTGGATTGCCCTTATGAAGTAGCGAGCTCCGAGACTCGATCATCTAAGTTCTGAATCCAAGAAAGTACATTGCGTTTAAGCGCATCAATACGACTAGTGATAAGCATGGCTAGCACTGTGAAGTCAACTGAATGAGGTGCTGGAATAGTAGGAGGAGGTGGATCATTGCATTCCGGTTCGACATCTACATTCCCAACCGCAAGCTTTTTCCTCAAAATAAAATTCCCATCCCTGTTTTTTACAACTATAGACATTTTGAACAGGGTTTGCATGCCTAGGAATTTTTGGTCGTCATGCAAATTGTTTAAGGGTTGGAAAGAGGTCGTTTCATGATTGAACCTAAACTTAGGATTAGGTTAGACCAGGTAATCTCTACAGCTATTTTGGTCACCAAATGACCAATCATAATGTCATCAGACTTCTATTTTGACAGCGAATAAAAATGATCCGCAAGCCATCTACTAGAAGCCAGCTGGTGATTTTTCTCATTACACCATCAATAGAATAAATATGTTTTGAGCATGGTACTACAACTAGTGCCTCTAACGTTAATTGTGTAAGTCATAATATGGTGAATGATCTTTAGTGCAAGGTTTCTAATACTTATGGACTTGGAAATTCTAGGGTTAAAATCTAGGTTAAGCCTTATGATTTCCCTCCAAAAAGTACTTTCATTAAAAGAATCAGGGAAATTATCTAACCCATGGTCAGAAAATTGAAAAATTTGAACCATTTGGTCTCGACCTAGGGTGTAAGGTTAACCTAAAATTTTAAAATTCATGATTCCATAGGTCTTACCAGCTGTGGTATTGATATAAAGAGTTGAGAAAAACTTTTGGACAAGGAGAGGGAGCAAAGGTAAGTGATATTGGCCATTGATGTCCAGTAAACGACAACCAATTTGGCCCTAACTAAGTTTGAGAACCCTAAACTACCTAAGGCAACCCAGTCAACTGTGAACACTCATTTTTTACACTCACTGGACTCGTGCCTAGCCGATCGGCACTCATCGAAACAAAACCCGCACTCTGACGGACTAAGAAATGCGTCGGAGCGAAGTTGGACCGGAGCTGCCACCCTGAAGGGGGGCATTGCTGCCAGTCGACACCGCCCCCCTTTGGCGGTGCAGCCGAGCCTAAGAGGCAGTACCGTTTACGACCCCCTTTGGCGGTGCTCCTGAGTCTAAGAGGCGGTACCACCATCCTTAGGGGGCGGTGTCGTCGACCCCCTTTAGCTGTGCCGCCAAAGCCTTTTTTGGGTGTCGCCCTCCTTGAGGGGGCGGTATCGCCACCCTTCTTGCCGCCCCCCTCTGGTGGCACCAGGTTGCTTATAAATAGATGCCTCCCTCCTTCATAAAAATGGCCCCGAAATCTCTTGAAGTCGAATTTTCCTTCTCAGATTTCTTCTATTCTCCCGCAAATACCCAGTTCTTCTTATTTCTTTAACTCTCTTTGAGTTTAAAGAATAATCATTTAGGGCGTGTGGAGCCTATTTTCTTTAGTTCTCTTTGAGCTAAAGAAGGACTTAATCCGGGGTGTGTGGAGCCTCAAAATCATTTTAACAAAAAATCATTATTGATTTGCTTTATTTTTTTTATCAGATAAAAGATAATTCGACCGTCTTCCTGGGCTCCAACCGATCCCAAGTGGAGCTTTGATCCGGGTGAGCAATCAGACCGCTCTCCTTCTAAAAAAAGCCAGATAAAAGACAATCCGACTGTCTTCCCCTACTTCAATCAATCCAAAGTGGAGCTCCAATCCGAGCATGCAATCAGACAGCCGCCTCCTCAAAGAGTAAGGGAGAAGATATCGTCTCCTAATTTTTCCTATTTTGATAGAACATTAAAATAAACAACTTATCTTCTTTACTTTGATAGAGCATCAAAGTAAAGAATCAAAACATGATAAATTAGGCATAAATCAACCCTCCTTCGCAATAAGGGAGAACTGTGTGGGTTTTGATTCCTATTCAAACAGGATACGCAGGCAAGCTATCTAAGAGCTTCAAACCCAAAGATGTTAAAAACCATCTCTTTTCTATTAATTGCTTTGTTGAATGTATTCTTTAGGAAATGTGTGATCGACCTAGAACCCATAAGGGTTAGAGTTGATATCCCCTAGTTTGGGATTTCTAAATTGTAATAATTTAATTATAGCTCTCTTAACTACTTTACTGCTTTCATCCATTCATTTAATTGCTCATGCATCTTTATATCTCATCCTTTAAACTGCTTATGAAAATGTTGTAAATCAAGATTAAAATTAGAAGCCAAGTTCAACCGAAAACCTAGTCCCTGAATCCTTTTTGGTTTCAAAGACTAGTGTACTTATTTTTCTTTGGGATAAAAATTGGAGTCAAAATGGGATTTTACCTTAAATTTTCCCAACAAAAATAACTTAAGGTAGAGACTTCAAAACATCAAAATCATTTTCAAAGAGGCGCTAAGGTCGCCTCTCAATATGTGAGAAATCGTCCCAAAAAATGAGCATCCTGACCTCCTTAGACGGAGGAGTGTTTGGGCGTGGCCTTACAGATGGTGACTCCACTGGGGGTCAAACTTTTTTTTAAAATGTTAAAGAGGACTACCAATTGGTTGAAAATATTTTTCAAGTGACTTTTTACTTGGCTTTTAGTTTAACTTTGATTTTTATGTATCACTACATCACCAGTTATGAAATTCAACCTTTGGATAGCGAGTAGCATTGATCCAACAACTCTCTTTGAGTATGCTAGGAGATAGCAAAAGCATCCACCCTGCGACGAATCTTCAAATCCTTTTTGAGGTGTAACGAGCAATTGTACTGTTGGACTCATGTGAAACTCATTATTTCACATGTGGTTAGGTATATCATTGCTCTAGTGTGACGGGTACCCTTTAAACCAAACCACCTAGCCTTCATGTAATGAACATTAAACCTTGGACCTTAGGGCCCATGAACCATGATAATGTTAAACTGTCATCATGAACCAATTTTTCTTCATACACATGCATAACCATGCATTTATGATTCATAAAACATGCATTCCATTGTTAATGAGTCTAGGTTGTACCTTGAACTAGTTGAGAGTCAACCCAAATGGACCCAAGGCCCATTAGCCTCAAACACCTCTCACCCAAATGGATCCAAGGCCCATTAGCCTCAAACACCTCTCACCCAAATGGACCCAAGTCCCATTAGCCTCAAACACCTCTCACCCAAAAGGACCCAAGGCCTATTAGCCTCAAAACACCTCTCACCAAGTGAAACCAAGGCCCAGTAGCCTCAAACACCATCACCACTATATAAAGCCTAAAACCATTTGGCAACATGATCTCTTCAAAGCCCAAACTCAGTTGGCACCAATATCTCTCCAAGCCCAAAACCCATTTGGCAACAATATCTCTTCAAAGCCTAAACTCAATTGGCACCAATATCTCTCCAAGCCCAAATCCATTTGGCAACATTATCTCTCCAAAGCCCAAATTCAGTTGGCACAAAGATCTCTCCAAAGCCTAAACCTAGTTGGCACCGAGATCTCTCAAAGTCCAAAACCAGTTGGCACCAATATCTCTCCAAGCCCAAAACGCATTTGGCAACATTATCTCTCAAAAAGCCCAAACTCAGTTAGCACCATTATCTCATTAAAATACAAATCCATTTGGCAACATTATATCTCCAATGCCCAAACCCATTTGGCACCGAGATCTCTCCAAGCCCAAAAAAACCATTTGGCACCATTATATCACTAAAGCCCAAAACCCAGTTGGCACCATGATCTCTCCAAAGCCCAAACCCAGTTGGCACCAAGATCTCTCAAATCCCAAATCCAGTTGGCTCTAAGATCTCTCCAAAAGCCCAAACTCAGTTGGCACTAAGATCTCTTAAAGCCCAAACCCAGTTGGCATCATGATCTCCCCAAGCCTAAAACTATTTGGCAACATTATCTCTTAAGTCCAAAATCATTTGCACCATTATCTCACTAAAGTACAAACCCAGTTGGCACCATTACCTCTCCAAAATCATAAAATCCAAATAATTTTATCCCACCTTACTTTAGGAATCAATTTCCAACAAATTTGAACTGTATAACTTTTCCCTATAAACCTAGAACAGAGTTAGGTTTTCCTTTTCCCTATAAACCTAAAACAGAGTTAGGTTTTCCTTTTCCTTATAAAACCTAGAACAAAGTTAGGTTTTCCTTTTCCCTAAAAATCTAGAACAGAGTTAGGTTTTCTCTTTTCCATATACTGATCCCTTTTCATATCTTTAAAAGGTACCAATGGTCAACCCGACTAATATGGATGCCATGGACACATTTCTCACCACCCTCATAAAAAGGTAAGAGGAAAATTTTGAAGCCATGCTCAAATCCATAATGCTCAATAAATCTGCTTCAATGAAGCCTTAATCGTTCAACAAACCAGCTTCAATGATTGATTGCTCAACAGGCTGACTTTTCCAAAGCCCTGACCGCTCAACAAACCAGCTTCCACAATGCACTGGCCTATATGACCAAAGGCTTGAATTCCCAGATTGATGACATAAAATCCATGAATCAGACCAGGCCTAAACCAGCTGATCCAAGCACTTCAAATACACCTCAAGTTAACCTGACCAACACCAACCCTTCCTTTTCCTTGAATCCTTTTCAAGGTAAGAAAACCTTCACCCATTCACCCATGAAAAAGTCTGTGAAGCGCAATACTGTTGTATTAGAACAAGACCACATAATGGAAAAAAGATACAAGCATAATAACACTTTCACTTCCATTACCTCTACCAAACAGAAGAGTCAGCCTCTGAGAAG
Organism: Aleurites moluccanus; assembly: GCA_948193065.1. Classification (NCBI taxonomy): domain Eukaryota; kingdom Viridiplantae; phylum Streptophyta; class Magnoliopsida; order Malpighiales; family Euphorbiaceae; genus Aleurites; species Aleurites moluccanus. The sequence continues at coordinate 2,439 of CANXYC010011750.1, read as the reverse complement.
GAAATTCACGGATTTAGGTATGCCCTTGAGCTTCATTTACAAGAAGGCTTTGGAATCTAAACTGGTCACACCTTTAGAATCAAAGGCACCTTCTAACCCTTTGCCTAAAAGCTGAAATATGAATGAGTATAGTGATTATCATCAAAGTTCTGGGCATAAAATAGATGTGTGTAAGAACTTAAGACACAAAATCTAAGATCTCATTGACATTGGAGATATCCTTCCCCTTGGCCTGATATTCGATGCCCCCATTTACCTTCAAACCATTATCAATCTCTTCAGGTCTGAAGATTCATATTAGAAGGAAGGTAAGTGGAAATAGACCCCACCTCATCAACCAACCAAAGCCCAAATTAGCATAGTTTATGGAGGAATTCAAGCCCAATTAATCTGACATGTCTAAGATTGAATTCAAATCATAGTCTAAACCTGAGTCAGAGTCAGAGTCTGTTGAGTCTGTTTCTTTTTTTTTTTTTTTCCTCTGTAGAGTCTGTAATGGATCTCCTTGGTCCTTCTTTTAATTTTGATGTAGTCTGCGAGGAAAAAACTTTTGTTATCAATAAAAGTGTTTAATTTTCCTTTTATATCCTTGAGTCTTTTTTCCCTCTTCATAAATCCAATTTAAAAGAGGCATAAAAAAATAAAAAAAATAAAATAAAAAATAAATCAATTAACTTTGGCACAGATAATAAATTGAAATTCACATTCATTGCATCATCATTCTTTGATAAGGCTTCTCTTATCAAGATTGTTCAAGAATTTTCAGATTGTTTTGCCTGGCAACCTGAAGACATGACGGGTATCAATCCAAGCATAGCAGTCTATAAGATTTCGGTCTATGAGGATGTGAACCCTGTAAAATAGAAGTTACGAAGGATGAAGGCAGAACGGTCTCTCAAGGTCAAAGAGGAAGTTGTCAGGTTATTGAAGAACGGTTTCATCAAACCTGTCACTTACCCTTCATGGCTAGCCAACATAGTACCTGAGCCCAAGAAGGATGGGAAAGTAAGAATGTGTGTGGATTATAGGGATATGAATAAAACCTGTCCAAAAGATGATTTTCCTTTATCTCATATAGACTTATTGGTTGACCGCATGGCTGGATCTGAGGTAGTCTCCTTAACTGATTTATATGCAGGTATGATTGAATACAAGTCTATCCACCTAATAAGGAAAAGATAGCCTTTGTGATAGAATGGGACACCTACTACTATAAGGTCATGCCTTTTGGTTTAAAGAATATCAGGGCAACATACCAAAAAATGGCTCCGAAAAAATGCAAATAGAGATACGTAGGTAGCCCACTTTAGGTACGGTCCAAATTATAATAAAATTATCATTTTTTGTGCCCAAATTAATTGATTTGTACTCACTAAGTTGAAAACCTGAATAAGGCGGTTTAGGCAAAAATTAGAGCAGCTCGGCGAGTTGAAAACCCGAAAGGGCAGCTAAGGCAAAAATTAGAGCATAAAAAAAATCATTTTCTGAGTCAATCATCATAGAAAAAGTTGCTAACAAGTCCCCATCAGAGTCATCAAAGTCATTTCAGTATCTTGGTGTCAAATAATTAATCTGTCACGTCTCTTAGCTAATTGGCTAAGTTTTCTTTGTCCCACATCAGGGGTATTTCCTTTTATATCAATCGTCACATCTCTTAGTCAAAGCAGTTAAATAGCTAAACTACCCTAATTCCTTGTCAAGGGCATGTTTTCTAAAGTAAACATTTAGTCACTGTGGCTAAATCCATCATCAAAGGATAAGTAATCCAAAGTCATCATTCCTTGAGTCGATTATCCAAATCATCAAATCAAAGAATCTTTTTCTTTCATGATGAATGATTTTTCTTTCAAGTCATTTGACTCGTGTGTCAGTTGCAAAGAATCCAACTGACAAAGCATCAATCAAGTCATTGACTGTGTGTCAAGTCCTACTGTTCCAAATCGACAAAGTGTCAGCCCCAATAATCTTTTTAATCTCAAACAGTAGGAATAACTCCGCTTGTTTTTTCCATAAGACAAACTCATATAATCTCCCAAAATCAAACACATTTCCCAAAAGCAAGCCTAAGCTCAAGGGGCAAAGCAGAAAGGATTCAATGGTTTGAGCAAAAAAGAGTTCAGATTCCTCTAATCTTCATCAGTGAAACCAAAGTCAAAATTTTCAAATGATCCTTGGATCATCCGAATAGCCAAGCCCTCATTATCAAATTTAAAACCTATTGCCCTTTTGATGTTGGGTCAGGTATGGAATCAAAGGTGGATCATGAATCAAAGTCCATGAGTGTCATAGCCCAACTTGGGAGCCATGACAGTCCTAGGGTACGGGTGATGCTTATGCTACCAGTACCGCGAAGAACCCATAAAACTATACTATATGGCATGCAATACACTAATAAGCTCAAAATGGCTTAAACATCTTATGAAAAATTGGGCAGCATCT